>QRFJ01004079.1:0-67680 GCA_006176705.1 Cocos nucifera | reverse complement strand
TGAAGGGAAATCCTGATTTCCCGGTCCAGGTTCGTCCAGATCTGATTAGATCAAGAGATATATTTCAAAAATTTTTCTCTTGATCTCAATCAGATCTTGATATGTTTCAGATCTGATTCTTATTATTTTAATAAATAAAATAAAATAAGATAAATTAAATCAAATTTAATTTACCTGATTTGGGTAATCCTATTACCCTGTAGATGATCCTGATTGCAGCGGAAGGTTCTGGATCTTAGCCACGCAAGCGCCTGGCCTCTACCGGTATCCACTCGGGTTGGATCTGGAGATCCTCTTCTTCTCTATCACACCTCCAAAAATCAGATCTGGATCTGATCTGGAGGATCTTCAAAACTCTTTTGAAGATCTGCAGTCGTCCTTTTGCAGCAGCGCAGCCTTCTTGCTTTTGATCGCCTTTCCTTGATCTGAATCGCACCAAACTAAGTCCAAAACACTTTTGGACGTGGAGAGCAAGGGGAGAAGAGAGTATGGCATGGAGAAGGAGGGGAGAGGCAGCCTTGGACGTGGGAAATCTCTTTCAATAAGACTTTTTGGAATTAGGGTTGGGCGCAGGGTCTTATTTATAGACTAAGCTTGTGATCCAACTCCTCTTCCTCTCAACCAATCACAACCCTTTGTGAAATCAGATCTAAATCTGATTGGTTGGAAATAGAGACCCCTGGATTCCTCCTTAGAGGGCGCCTAAGACCAGTCAAACTGGATTCTTAGTAGAACTCTAATTGGAATCCTAAAAGGGAGGTGGAGTCCTTGTCCAACAAGGACTCCTAGGCGCCTCCTACTTGGGCTCACGCCACCCTTGGCGTGCGCCCTTCTCCTTGCCAGGTTCTGGCAGGGGGACAAGGCCCCCACCAGCTCTCCAATAGGTGCATGACATGTGGTCAAAAGTCAAAGGGTGAATGGTCAACGTTTGACCAGTCAAAGGTAGACTTTTGACCAAAGTCAAAGAACAAGAAATGGCAGGTGACCAAAAATGGCAGGTAATGTCTTACAAATAAGACAACCTATTCTGACTTGGACAACCTCCAGTCAGACCATATGAAGGCCTCTGATTGAGCACAAACTCCTTTGGCTCAGTCAGGACAACTTATTTATGATAGTAAAAGAAGAACGTTAGGTTCAATCGAGTGCTAGCACGATTTCCTTGAACCTAATTGAATCTCATTCAGATCAATTGAACTAGATCAGTTCAATTGATGATCACCAGATTCAAACCCTTGTTTGTGTGACCCAGTTAGGTTCAGTTCTGTATGGTAATGGGATATGTCATGATCTCTATCATAGACATCATCGAAACTCCTTTCGATGGATCAGAACTCTTCTGATTCGAACAGCTAGAATGATCGATCATCTAAATCATTCTAATTGCTCCCAAAATCCACCAGTGACACCTAGCAGTATATGGTGGCAACCCATCAGAGCTGAATGCGAACCTCTTGGTGCAGCTACCTGTGTGATTCAGTTCTTCTATCTTGAGCCCCGATCAGATTAGGGTTAAGGTGAACTCGTCAAACCCTAGTCTCTGTCATATGATGTAATCATTCGATTCGAGTCCAATGTGAAAATCTAAATAGAAACTCTTTCTATTATTTCACTCTGCCATGGCCATGGGCTTCAGGACTTGATTCTCATGATCATCATAGGGCTACTCCTCTACCACCGAGGTAGATAGATCCCATCTTGATGCAATCCAGTTCCTACAATGAACATGCTCATAGCCAACATACACCTCAGGGTTCCATATGGCTAGGAGACCGAGTAATGGTGTAGTCAAACTATAACACCCTCAAGGTGAACTGCCGATGCATCTCAGGTCAAAGAACCAGACACACTACTGCAGCATCGAGTCAGTCATTGACGAGAAGGTAGACTCCCTAATGACTACTCGAGGTGGTCACGCTCAGTGCCCTCGTTCTCTAACGAGTACCTGTACTCTCGCTCCGGTGTCTCCACACCGTAGACTCAAGACTCATCTACTAAAGAGAAGCGATCGTACACCAACCTTCCGGATCAATCACCATCCTCGTGATGATCCTATGGTCGGGAGCTGTTTATGAGTTAATAATGATTATTCATGTCTTAAATTTTCAACTCTTGAAAATATGAATTATCATTACCATTAACTCAAAGGATGTATCACAGACACTAAATACACATGTGTGATAGAAAATAACCCATTTCATTAATTATAGTCAAAATTATAATTTTGCCCCTAGAAGTGTATTACAAGTGTCAGCCAATTCTGGCTTCTAGGGCACATATATCTAACAATCTCCCACTTGTCCTAAAGCCAATTGGCTACAAGTCTAAGTCCCATCTTCTCAAGGTGGGCTTCGATCTTCTGCTGGCCCAACGGCTTTGTAAGTGGGTCTGCCACATTATCTGCGGAGTTGACTCTCTTGACCTCAACGTAACCTTTCTCAAGGTAATCGCGGATGAGATGGTATCACCGTTTGCTTGGAACTCTTCCAGCACAAACAGTCTGCCAGATGTCGACTTTCGATCATCTATATCGGACATGAAGTCCGAGTCTGTGTATCCCTGGACTTGGAGTTCTCCATTACCAAAGACCAACATCATATCCTTAGTTCTTCTCAAGTACTTAAGGATACATTTCACAGAAGTCCAGTGTTCTTCACCTGGATTTGACTGATATCTGCTTGTGACACTCACAGCATGGGCTATATCAGGTCGTGTACATAGCATGGCATACATGAGGCTCCCTATTGCAGAAGCATAAGGGATCTTGCTCATGCGTTCTATTTCCTCAGGTGTGCTGGGGCACATCTTCTTGGAAAGATGAATACCATGTCTGAAGGGTATTAATCCCCTCTTAGAGTTTTCCATA
The DNA here is from genome assembly GCA_006176705.1 of Cocos nucifera. Lineage (NCBI taxonomy): Eukaryota > Viridiplantae > Streptophyta > Magnoliopsida > Arecales > Arecaceae > Cocos > Cocos nucifera. Next base: position 64,814 of record QRFJ01004079.1, on the reverse strand, counting down.
CTAAACCTCTTTAGTACTTCCTCTATGTACATCTTCTGTGAAAGTCCTAGCATCCTATTCGGTCTATCCCTATAGACCTTAATTCCTAGAATAAAGGATGCTTCACCTAGGTCTTTCATGGAGAATTCCTTGGACAACCACATCTTGACTGATGTCAACATGGGAATATCATTCCCAATAAGGAGGATGTCATCCACGTACAATACGAGGAAGACAACAGCGCTCCCACTGACCCTTTTGAAAACACATGGTTCCTCTTCATTTTTGATGAAACCAAACTTTTTGATCACATCATTGAAACGAGTGTTCCAGCTCCGAGATGCTTGCTTAAGTCCATATATGGACCTTTGCAGCTTGCAAACCTTGTGATCAGTATCACTGGATGTGAAACCTAGCGGCTGTTCCATATAGATATCTTCCTCAAGATATCCATTTAGGAATGCCGTTTTCACGTCCATTTGCCATATTTCATAATCGAAATAGGCTGCAACAGCAAGCAATGTGCGGATGGATTTTAGCATAGCTACCGGGGAAAAGGTATCCTGATAGTCAATGCCTTCACGTTGACTATAACCTTTTGCCACCAGTCTAGCCTTGAATGTCTCCACATTCCCATCTGCACCAATCTTTCTCTTGAAGATCCATTTACACCCAATAGGTACTATACCTTCTGGTGGATCTACCAAGGTCCAGACTTGGTTTGAGTGCATCGAGTCGATCTCTGACTTCATTGCCTCAAGCCATTTCTCGGAGTCGATATCTGATATCGCCTCGTTGTAGGTTTTGGGATCATCACCATGAGCACCATTACCTATGAGGAACATTTCCTCTACATCCTCTGAAATAATACCTAAGTATCTTTCAGGGGGACGGGAAACTCTTTCCGATCTACGAGGTGGAGGAGGTAGTGTTCTTATTGGCTCAACCTGATTTGGTTCCACTTGGTCCTTAGCTCGTTTCTGCTTGTGAGACTTTCTCATCAAGCTTAATCTGCTTTCCAATGCCACTATCTTGAATAAACTATTTTTCAAGAAATATGGCATGTCGACTCACAATCACATTGTGGTCTTCTGGAATGTAGAAATAGTATCCTAATGACTCTTTAGGATATCCTATGAATCGAGCTCTAAAGGACCTAAACTCTAACTTGTCCGCTTGTTGTCTTTTGACATGAAGCCGGACAACCCCAAATTCTGAGATGACTCAGACTTGGTTTCTTACCGTGCCATATCTCATACGGTGTGGTAGGAACGGTTTTAGAGGGAACCCTATTCAGTAAATAGATTGAAGTTAATAATGAATGTCCCCAAAGAAAATCTGGGAGGTCTGTGAAGCTCATCATGGATCGAACCATATCCAATAGAGTCCGATTTCTCCGTTCTGAAACCCCGTTGAGTTGAGGTGTTCCTGGTGGAGTCCATTGAGAGACTATGCCATTTTCCTTAAGATAGTCTAGGAATTCCCGGCTAAGGTATTCACCTCCTCGATCTGATCGAAGAACCTTAATGGGTTTTCCAGTTTGTTTTTCTACTTCATGTCTGAATTCTTTGAACTTTTCAAAAGCTTCAGACTTGTGTCTCATAAGATACACATACCCATACCTAGACAGATCATCGGTAAAGGTAATGAAGTAGACAAAATTGCCTCTAGCCGGCACATCGAAATGGGCCGCACACATCAGTATGTACTAGGGCAAGGAGATCTGTGGCCCTCTCCCCATGTCCAACAAAAGGGAGTTTAGTCATTTTGCCTTGAAGACAAGATTCACAAGTTGGATATGACTCAAAAGTCAATGGACTCAATAGCCCATTTTTCTCCAATTTGTTAATCCTATCTTCTGCTATATGACCTAATCTCAGGTGCCATAGATATCTGTCGTTTGGACTATCCCTAGGTCGTTTGGCATTCACGTTTTGCTCGATAGTTAAAACAGGTACATCAATATGCAACTGATAAAGACCATTAACAAGGAAACCATTTGCAATTTTATTTCTTTCATAAAGAATGTTACAATGGTCCTTAAAGAAGGTGATCACATAACCTTCTTGTGCTAAGCATGAAACAGAAATCAAATTCCTGCTAGCTGCAGGCACATAATAACAGTCTTTTAAAACTAAGTCTAAACCAGATGGTAATCGCAGAGGGTATGTTCCCACGGTTACTGCAGCAACTCTTGCTCCATTACCGACGCGTAGGATCATGTCTCCATCCCTCAGCCTCCTGCTATCCTCAAGACCCTGCATAGAAGTGCACAGATGAGCACTAGAACCAGAGTCAAGCACCCAACTGGATGCAGAAGAAACCGTAAGGTTAGACTCAATAACGAGCATACCTCCAGAAGGACCTTCCTTCTTGTTCTTTAGGGTGGCCAGGTAAGTAGGGCAGTTCCGCTTCCAATGGCCGTCGCTGTTGCAATGGAAACACTTTCCTTTGCCATCGACCTTCTTCTTCGGTTCTGCCTTCTTCTTCTTTGATCCTTCTACCTTTTGCTTTTTCACAGACTTCTTTTTCTTTCCATAAGACTTTCTTTTGGAAGAAGTCCGTTCCATAGCAAGAACTGAGCCTTTAGAACCTTTCATAGAAAGCTCAGCGGTAACCAGCATATTCATCAACTCGGCCAAGGAATTCTTGAAGTTTATGCATGTGGTAATTCATGATGAATTGCCCATATGCATCAGTCAAGGATTGCAGAATAATATCATTCTGCAGATCCAAGTCCAACTTCACACCGAGCTTCTCAAGCTCTTCCATGTCCTTGATCATTGTCAGACAGTGATCTTGGACTGACTGCCCATCACGCATCTTAGCCTTAAAAAGTCATTTCGTGACTTGATATTTGGCTGCGCGACTCTGTTCACCAAACATCTCCTGCAGGTGAGCCAACATTTGGCGAGCAGTCCCGATATCTTCATGTTGGCGCTGGAGCTCATCAGACATCGAGCCCAACATGTAGTATCTGGCCTTATTGTCTTCGTCAATCCATTTTTCCAGAGACGCTCTCTGTTCAGTGGATGGACGAGCTGGTAAGGTGGGAGGGTCCTGGTCCAAAACATGTGTTAACTTCTCTGAACCCAAAACAATTTTGTAGTTCCTGAGCCAATCTTTATAATTGGGTCCAGTCAGTCTATGTGTGTCTAGGATACGTGCCAGTGGGTTGGACGCAGACATTTTCCTGTAGAGAGTCAAAGATTCTAGTTAGATACTGTAATTTTGACTTGACCAATTTGTTTAGGGATTTTATTTTTAAACAAATTAGCTCCCACTATTTTCTCGGATCCCTACACTCCCTCTGTAGAGATGCGAAAATCTCCGCGATTGAATGATTTCTAGTGGGTGGTGCGGTCTCACCAACTGACTCATCACCTCACCTAACAGTTATTGGTGATGGGTTAGCCAATGAGTGAACAACTCTTGTTCAATGATTCTCTAATCATGGTGCACCCAAACTTGGTCTCTAATTCATGAATCTCACCGTATCCGGAATATTGATCCACTCCTTAGTTAAGTCAGACCCACCATTTGCATAGACTGGGTTCCTAATTGGGTCTCTCACCGTATCCGGAAATATTGAGCCCAACTCATCCTCCAGCCCATAGCATCCAATGCCTAATAGACATGGTTGCGTCTTCCCGGTGCAACTGAGCCACTGTATCCAGCCGAGAACAATCAACCCCGGGAAGGGCCCGCACGTCTACAATGGTGGAAGACCTCGGACTTAATCTTTTCTTAGGGAGAATTGATTCAGGTCTCATTAAACTAGACTTGGCTTAGTCATAACAATTATGACTAACCTAGTGGCATGGGTCAGCTCGGATTATTGACCACCTCAGATCAGAACTGTGTCAACAGATATGGCCAGGTAAGTGAGACCGGTGGAAGGAATATGCCGTTAACTCGCACAAGAACGCATTCAGGTCGAGTAGCTTCCAATTAAAAACCAGTCGGTCGTCTGTGCCAAACTTACCTTAGACACCAAATTGTTGAGTCAGAACCAATTGGGTTAGCCTACAATCCAGACTCTAACCTCTGAGCCTAATTAGGTCTTGCTTGATCGTGACTCGATCTTGACCCAGACTTAATCCTATTAGGCTGGTCAATTTAAGCATTGTTGATCCCATCTAACCAACTCTTGATTCGGTTTGATCAACCGCTTAGACCTAATTGAGCTACCCAAGCCCGAACCCAGTATTATGAATATGTCTTAGATCTGAAATTCTCAATTTTAGACCTAATTAATATTCCATAAACTTAATTCTTAATTAAGTTGGGTTCATAAACAAAATATGCACAATAAATCCTAGGGTTTCAGGATCTAGGGTTTTGCAGAAAGTAAGTTTTGGGTTTCTGATTAAGGACGAACACGCAGCACCCCTACACGTCATAAGAACACCCCATCGAATGGGAAGAGAGGGCCTTTAAACCCTTCTTCGTTCTTATGACCGGACGGCCAAGAGGAACGCCTTAATCAGGAACATGTAAATCTACAAAACAGTTATAGATCTATATCATATATCTCATATACAAATTTAGATCTAATCAAGGCATATTTTGCATACATCTCATGTATCATAATCATGCATGTTTTCAGATCTAAATTATCATCATAATAATCTAAAAAATTAGATTTAAATTGATCTAATCAAAATAAATTCTAATCTAGACAATTATGTAGAACTATTCTACAACTAGTCTAGTCATGCATCTATCATATCTCATATGATATTTAAAATTAAATAATTTTTATTTGCTGTTTATCAGATGTTATTATAACACTTATAATATCAGAAAAATAGTAAATAAGAAGATCTAAAATATGATTTAATCATATTAAATCAAAGACATGCAAAACTATTCTATAGAACTATTCTATTCTAGAACTAGTCATGCATATCTTCATGTTCTTAGATCCAAATCATTTAATTTTAATTTTTCTGATTTCAGATCTGATCACATCTCATGTGACATCTGAAAATCACTTATTTTTAATTAAAATAAAATTAAAATCAGATCTAAACAATTTTAGAACCATGGCTCTGATACCAGTTGAAGGGAAATCCTGATTTCCCGGTCCAGGTTCGTCCAGATCTGATTAGATCAAGAGATATATTTCAAAAATTTTTCTCTTGATCTCAATCAGATCTTGATATGTTTCAGATCTGATTCTTATTATTTTAATAAATAAAATAAAATAAGATAAATTAAATCAAATTTAATTTACCTGATTTGGGTAATCCTATTACCCTGTAGATGATCCTGATTGCAGCGGAAGGTTCTGGATCTTAGCCACGCAAGCGCCTGGCCTCTACCGGTATCCACTCGGGTTGGATCTGGAGAACCTCTTCTTCTCTATCACACCTCCAAAAATCAGATCTGGATCTGATCTGGAGGATCTTCAAAACTCTTTTGAAGATCTGCAGTCGTCCTTTTGCAGCAGCGCAGCCTTCTTGCTTTTGATCGCCTTTCCTTGATCTGAATCGCACCAAACTAAGTCCAAAACACTTTTGGACGTGGAGAGCAAGGGGAGAAGAGAGTATGGCATGGAGAAGGAGGGGAGAGGCAGCCTTGGACGTGGGAAATCTCTTTCAATAAGACTTTGACTTTAATTAGGGTTGGGCGCAGGGTCTTATTTATAGACTAAGCTTGTGATCCAACTCCTTCTTCCTCTCAACCAATCACAACCCTTTGTGAAATCAGATCTAAATCTGATTGGTTGAAAAAGAGACCCCTGGATTCCTCCTTAGAGGGCGCCTAAGACCAGTCAAACTGGATTCTTAGTAGAACTCTAATTGGAATCCTAAAGGGAGGTGGAGTCCTTGTCCAACAAGGACTCCTAGGCGCCTCCTACTTGGGCTCACGCCACCCTTGGCGTGCGCCCTTCTCCTTGCCAGGTTCTGGCAGGGGGACAAGCCCCCACCAGCTCTCCAATAGGTGCATGACATGTGGTCAAAAGTCAAAGGGTCAATGGTCAACGTTTGACCAGTCAAAGGTAGACTTTTGACCAAAGTCAAAGAACAAGAAATGGCAGGTGACCAAAAATGGCAGGTAATGTCTTACAAATAAGACAACCTATTCTGACTTGGACAACCTCCAGTCAGACCATATGAAGGCCTCTGATTGAGCACAAACTCCTTTGGCTCAGTCAGGACAACTTATTTATGATAGTAAAAGAAGAACGTTAGGTTCAATCGAGTGCTAGCACGATTTCCTTGAACCTAATTGAATCTCATTCAGATCAATTGAACTAGATCAGTTCAATTGATGATCACCAGATTCAAACCCTTGTTTGTGTGACCCAGTTAGGTTCAGTTCTGTATGGTAATGGGATATGTCATGATCTCTATCATAGACATCATCGAAACTCCTTTCGATGGATCAGAACTCTTCTGATTCGAACAGCTAGAATGATCGATCATCTAAATCATTCTAATTGCTCCCAAAATCCACCAGTGACACCTAGCAGTATATGGTGGCAACCCATCAGAGCTGAATGCGAACCTCTTGGTGCAGCTACCTGTGTGATTCAGTTCTTCTATCTTGAGCCCCGATCAGATTAGGGTTAAGGTGAACTCGTCAAACCCTAGTCTCTGTCATATGATGTAATCATTCGATTCGAGTCCAATGTGAAAATCTAAATAGAAACTCTTTCTATTATTTCACTCTGCCATGGCCATGGGCTTCAGGACTTGATTCTCATGATCATCATAGGGCTACTCCTCTACCACCGAGGTAGATAGATCCCATCTTGATGCAATCCAGTTCCTACAATGAACATGTCACAGCCAACATACACCTCAGGGTTCCATATGGCTAGGAGACCGAGTAATGGTGTAGTCAAACTATAACACCCTCAAGGTGAACTGCCGATGCATCTCAGGTCAAAGAACCAGACACACTACTGCAGCATCGAGTCAGTCATTGACGAGAAGGTAGACTCCCTAATGACTACTCGAGGTGGTCACGCTCAGTGCCCTCGTTCTCTAACGAGTACCTGTACTCTCGCTCCGGTGTCTCCACACCGTAGACTCAAGACTCATCTACTAAAGAGAAGCGATCGTACACCAACCTTCCGGATCAATCACCATCCTCGTGATGATCCTATGGTCGGGAGCTGTTTATGAGTTAATAATGATTATTCATGTCTTAAATTTTCAACTCTTGAAAATATGAATTATCATTACCATTAACTCAAAGGATGTATCACAGACACTAAATACACATGTGTGATAGAAAATAACCCATTTCATTAATTATAGTCAAAATTACAATTTTGCCCCTAGAAGTGTATTACAAGTGTCAGCCAATTCTGGCTTCTAGGGCACATATATCTAACAATCATCATTTATCTAATTGGTTCATCATTCCTCTAGGATTGCAATTGCACATGGGTAGACACTTGGTTCACACTAGCTAGTCTCTGAAGTAAGCTAAAAGTGTCAAAGTTGCAATTCTATAGGGATTTGAATTTGGTAAATTCCACCTCTTGAAGGTGTGGATTTTTCTGGTTTCCTAGTTATTTTCTATTGTAAACTTTTCTCGATTAGGTCTTTTAGAAATTGCCAGGCTTTATTTGGTTCTTTGTACATAAATTATTCCTAGCACATGGACTCTAACATTGTTCGAAAATTTGAATCTTACCCTTCATAAATTATTTGGCATAGCCTCCAAGTTTCTATTCCATGGTGTGGGCATTGGGTCAAGAGGTTCTTGAATCGATTGAAGTATTTCCAAAATGATTCACTAGCTAGTTGATAGAATTGGTTTATTTTATTTCTAATTCTAGCTATTTTATGATGAAAAAAATATTTTTTTAAGAATATTCTCACAAAGCCCTCTCAGGTCGTGATAGATTGATTTGAAAGACTATAAAGCCACTTTTTGGCATTATCCTTAAGGGCAAAATTGATTAATCTCAGTTTGATTTCATCCTCTGACAATTATTGTAGTTTCATGGTTGCACAAATCTCTTCAAATTTTCTAATGAATATATATGCATCCTCTATTCCCATGAATTTTGGAAGCATGTTAATGATTTGAGGTTTAATTTCAAAGTTGTTTGCTATGGGTTGGACGGAACCAACTGGATAACATAAGTCCTTAAGGATTTGAGGTTGAGGCTGATTTGCTAAATCCATTGTGGATGTTGAGGTTGTAGGATCCAAAACAGGAACTAAATCCATTTTGATTAGTCGATCTGAAATCCTTCTCCATAAGGATATTGGAGAATTCACTATATTCTCAATATCATCAATTTTTTTTTAATTTAATTTAATTTTTTTTTAAACTCTCTTTTTTAAGTTCTAAGTTAATTCAATCTTTTCATACCCTAGGACAACCATGCAACATAACTTCCCATTATGCCAGGGCAACCTTATGTCAGGGCAATAGAGATTGAAAATACCTAAAGTAAAAATTTTTATTTTTAAATAAGTTTCAAACAAATTAATCCTAACCTAAAATTAACCTAGACCTAGACAGCTCCTAACTATTCCAAGTTAGCCTTCGAGCACTCCAAGTGTAGGATCAGCCAATCAACTGGTCAAGTAAGTATAAGGTCGGTAGGAGTCCCCCCGTTGCTTGCCTTAGACACCAATTGTGCTTGGTCAGGTAAGCGAACAGAATCAATTAGAAACCACCTTCCTTCGGACCCAGTCATTTCTGAACCACTTTCCTAGACACCAGTCAAATTGACTAACTCTAACTTGGTTCAACTCTTAGGATTTCTTATCCTATTGAGCTCGAGCTCCTAGGGCTGATGTCTAATTGGTTTTAAAATTAAAGGCTTAGGTCAATGCAGGATGCTAGTTGATTGTTTGTAGGTTAAGGAAGGGTGATCAAATTTTCATCTTATCTTATTTAATTGGATTGTGCCCTTAATTTGGTTTAATATGAATATGCATAAAAAATTTTCAATCAAAGGGTTCCATGCAATTTAAACTAGATGCATGCAACTAATTAAATTCTGAACGGCTTACCTTACCTCCAACAATCATCAAAAAATAAAAATAAAATTGATATGATGCATGCTCTAAATAGTTAGAATTTCTAATCTTATCATGTGATTTTTAATTAGATTTAAATAGATTTTTTTAAATTAATTTAAAAATAAAGTAAATAAATAAAAAGAAAAGAGGTCTAGGGTTAGGATTGATCTCACCAAGCGGGATTAGAAGCTTCCTTATTATCCTAATCTTTTTGTTTTCTTTATTTTTTTCTATAAAATAAAGAAGAAAAAGTTAGTAAGCAATATTTATAGAAAATTAAAAAAAATTAAAATTTTATTAATAATTAATTTATAAAAAATTAATAAAAAATAGCATCTAATCCTTTCCCGGCAACAGCGCAAAAAACTTGATAAGAGTGTGATGTTATCGTTAAGACAATGTGTTTATCAGCTTAATCCAACTTCTTCAAAATAGTAGATAGTAGTGAGTTGGATCAAATCCACAGGAAAGATAGTATTTTTAGATTTGAAATCTTTGATTTTTGAAAAAAAAAGAAAAGAAAAGAGTTTTGAAATCAAAAGTGAAGTTGGAAAATAAAAAGCAAAAATTAAAAGGTGTAGGAATTTAAACTTGGTACTAAGATCTACTAGTTAGATCTTAGCATCTATTTACAATAAAATAAAAAGCAATAATTAAGGTATAGAAATTAAATTACAATAAAAATAAAGAGCTAAAATTAAAGTATAAAAAATTAATTAAAATTTTAGAATTTAAATACATAAAATTTTAAATAAAATAAAATAAAATAGCCTAATTTCTGATCTTGGATCAGCATTGGCAGAAAGATGGTGTAGAAGCCCAGCTCTTCTTCTCGACATCCATTGCTTTGAAGTAGCCTTTAATTCAAAGCCTAGCTTCATCCTATACCAAAGCTTTCTTCTAATTAGATCTATTGATTTCTAGAGACCTAGGGTCCTTTTTATAGAGCTAGGAGGGCTGGAGAGTTTTCTTCTAGGCAATATGGGACTATGAAGCTCTTTGATCGTCAAAATATGAAGAAATCTGAGGAAAAATTGGATTAAAAAGAGTCCTGGTTGAATTCTACTGCTTTGGATGAAATCTGGCCTTTCAATAGGAATCCAACGAACTAAAAATCATCAAAATCGAATGCTTATCGGTCCAAATTAGGTCGGATTAAATTATGATCGTTGATCGCGCGTCGGGAGTCCTGATCACCATCGGGAGTGTTCTGGACCATTGGATCATCCCCTAGATCGAGCGCTATCATTGGATGGCAATCCACATGAAGCCTAAAGTAGAAAATTCCCTTCACTGTTCGATCTTGACTGTAAGCTACTGCAACCATCCAATCACGCAATTACTATTCCCATGGACAGCGTGGACCGACTACACCATACACCACAATGAATTAGCATCTCCTATCATCGAGTGAAAAGTCTAAAATGCCCTATGAGCCATAATAGATTTTCTATAAACCCTTTAAGGGTCTAGGTCCACCATGTGTCGCTCCATAATTCGCCAATTTCTGTTGAGCTGGCGGTCCACGCTTGGATCATGGATCGGCTGACGGCTTCCGTAACTGAGTTAGCTTGCATGACTGGCTTGGCATGTTGGCTTCGTCAGTTTGGCTTGGTGCATTTGGACGCGTCGACTAATATGGCACGGCGGCTTGAGCCGATTGAGCCGTTTATTATTTTATTTAATTTTTATTTATTTTATTTCTTTAGAAATTCATATCTTCTTCGTTTTAGCTCCATTTTATGCGAAACTTATTTTATTATGATAAAAAAAATAAGCTCTTTCTATTGGTAATAAAATTTTATTTTTTAATTTTTATTATTTTTTAATTAATTTTTTAATTAATAAAAATATTAATTTCTTAAAAATTATATATAAATTAATTATTAATTTTTAAAAATTAATATAAATTAATTAATAAATTAATACTTTTATGAATAAATTTATTATACTTATCACTCACTGCATGGGCTAAATCCGGCCTACAACATACCATAGAGTACATAACACTTTCCACACCTAAAGCATATGGAACATTTTCCATCCTCTGAACCTCCATCTCAATTTGTGGTGACATGATCTTAAAGAGTCTAACATGCCCGACTAGTGGCAGCTCTACGGGTTTAGCATCCTTCATACTAAATCTCTCTAAGATCTTCTTGATGTATCCTCCCTAAGATAGATGTAGCAGCCTCTTGGTTTTGTCTCTGATGATTTCCATACCAAGGATCTTCTTTGCAGGCTCCAAGTCCTTCATCTCAAACTCTCGAGATACAGCTCCTTTCAACTCTTGTACAACTTGCTTACTCTTGCATGCTATCAGCATGTCATCTATATACAAGAGTAAGTATAACCAAGATCCATCTTTCAGAGACCTCACATATACACACGGGTCATGATCACATTTAGAAAGACCAATACTTCTCATATATGTATCAAACTACTTATACCACTATCTAGGAGACTATTTCAATTTGTACAGTGATTTCTTTAATAAATAGACCTCTTCCTCTAACCCAAGCTTCTTGAAGCCCTTTGGCTGCTCCATGTATATGTTCTCCTCCAAATTTCCATGAAGGAATGTTGTCTTAACGTCCATTTGCTCCAGCTCCAAGTCATGACTAGAAACTATGCTCAACAGCATCCTAATGGACGTATGTCTAAAACTAGAGAGAAGACTTCTGAGTAATCAATCCCTTCTCTCTGAGAGTATCCTTTGGCTACCAGTCTAGTCTTATACCTCACTCCTCCTTACTCTAAAGGTGCCTCTTTTCTGGTGAAAACCCATTTAGAGCTAGTGGATCAAGCATCATCCGATAGATCCACCAGCTGTCATATCCAGTTCTTTCTAAGAGACTCGATCTCCTCCATCATAGCCTGCATCCATGATTTTTGATCCGAACTCTCCATGGCCTCCTCAAAGCTCTTGGATCTTCATTGGTAGTGATGAGAGCATAGAAAATAGTCTCATCAGTGCCATATTGCACCGATTTATGAATAGTGCACTTCAGCTTATACAGTGCCACTCTCCTTGGGATATCTTGCAAGTCTGCTGCCTGTGGCTGCCTCTACACTTCCCTCAGGATAGATCGCTCTCCATGCTAGTCCTCCATAGGTGTATCACCATGCCTGCCAAACTCCACCTCAAACTGAACATGATCCGAGGTTGATGTTGAGGGCAAATCACCTGTATCTGAGCGCTGTCCTATATCGTCTTCATAACTCCATCTATACTTTTTGGTTTCAACATGTTTTTCTCATCAAATATCACATTTCTACTAATGACACACCTCTGTGATTGTGAATCCCACAGCAAGAAACACTTCACACCTAGTGAAAATTTGATGAATATCATCTTCTGTGACTTTGGGTCTAACTTGCTTCTATCGGCTTCTTTTACCAAAGCATATACAGGATAGCCGAACACCTTTAGATGGCCAAGCTCTACCTTCTTTTCACTCTAGACAGCCTCTGAAAGTCTTCCGTTCAAACTTCTATAGGGTGACCTGTTCACAAGAAAACATGCATCAATAAGAGCATCACCCCAAAATGATTTGGACAATGATGCCTGTAGCCTCAAGCTTCTGACCTTCTCTATTAGTATTTGATTTATCATCTCTACGACACCATTCTACTGAGGGGTCATCTTCACTATGTAATGACGTTTTATTCTATTTTTCTCACAGTATCTTCTGAATGCTAGGCTAGTGTATTCCCCTCCATTATTAGACCTCAAGCACTTCACTGGCTGCCATATCTTCTTTTCCACCTTAGCTCTTTAGATTTTAAATCGAACAAAAATATCTGACTTTTTTCTCATCAGATAGACCCATACCTTCCTAAAGAAGTCATCTATGATGGTGACAAAATATCTCGCTCTACCTCGAGATGCAACAAGTACTGATCCCCATACGTCCGAGTGAATAAGCTCCAAAATAGCTTCACTCCACTTGGTACTACTGGCAAATGTAACTATGTGTTGTTTGCCATGGATACAGGGCTCACATAGATCATCGTCTTCCTTTTTGAGTGCTAAAATTAGACCTCTCCTACTCAACTCTGTAAGCCCCTATCACACAAGTGACCCATATGATAGTACCACAGCTTGTAGGCTAGCTGCTCCTCCTGTGCTACTATAGACACCTCCACATTATCGGTAACAACTGAGCCCTCCATCCTATATAGATTATTGCTCAGTCTTCTCCCTTTCATCACTACTATTGACCCTATGATTGATTTTGATGATCGTCAAATTTTGAGTATTTAAGTATTTAACCATGTATTTTAAAAGTAGATGTAGGTCTTTTCAGGTGTTCAAATTAAAAAAATTAATCTAAGAAAAGATCTACACAAAAATTTTTAAGATAAAAGCTTCAAGAAAATTGAATTGATAAAGATCCTTAAAGAAGGGCAAAATTATAATTTTATTAAGTTAGAAGAAAATCTGTTTTGAAAGCATCAAGAGCAACTAAAAAAAAATTCTAATCTTTTGGAGGCAATTTCACATTTTTTGGATGTCAAATTTGGAAGAAAATCAAGTTTTAGCAAAAGGGTCAACCTTAGGGACGACCCCTTGGTCATCCCCTTTTGAAATTGGCAGCTTGGCATGCTTCGACACACTGTTTTTGTATGGCCTCACAAAAGGGTCGACCCCTGGTGAAAGGGTCGACCCATGGGTCGACCTTTGTTGCATAAAAATAGAAAACAGAAGCTGAATTTTTTAGTGTAGTCCAAGTACCTACACCTGAGCATAAGGTATCAATCCCAGATCACAAGATGTCAACCTCAGATCAAAAAGTGTCGACCCCTGCAGAAAAGTATCGACCCCAATATCGGGATAGATTGTAATGACTAGTTTTCTGCACTTTTTCAACAGGCCCTTTTCATTTCAAATGGCTAGTTCAAGCCCTCCAACAGTCCAAACTCTCTCTCCAGTCATTGTGAAGACTATTTAAAGATGGAAAATCAAAAGAAAAGGAAGGAAAGTGGATTAAAAGTAGAAATCATTCAAATTATGAGGTTTATTGAATATCTAAAGAAAAAAAGAGAAAAGAGAGGACTTTGTGCATCAAATTTAAAGAGCTTCCAAATGTGATCATCCTCAATCATTCAAGCTTTCTTTCAGCCTTCAAAGGAGAGAATACAAAGCTTCAAGAGCCATCTTTCAGCCTATCCATCAAACTTTAAAAAGAATTCTTTTTCTTTTTATTTTTGTGCTGAATTCTTATACTTGTATTTTTGTTTCTTTACAAGTTTCTTTGAGGGAAAGAAACTTGGGGTATAGGTGGGTCCAAGCCGATAATTAGATGGTACAAAAGTTATGGTTGGTGCTCCGAGGTTAAAACCAACTAGATTGATAGTAAACCCAGAAAACTATCAGTGTAGGATTGTGGTTGGTGAGCCCGGCAAAATCAACTAGATTTGTTTGTGATCCCGAGTCAAAACAAATGCACTATAATCTAGGGATGATAGTGAAATTCTCAAAGGAATAGCTTAGGGAGTGGACATAGGAGCAGATTGCTTCGAACGACTATAAATTATTTATGTTTGTGGTGTGCTTTAATTTCTAGCTTTACATTCTTGCATTACTTATTTGCTTCATTCACTTGAATTATCTCATTGCTTTTAATTCCACTGCTACACTTTGTATATTTATCATAAAGACTCAAGTTATTTTAAATAGGAGCACATATTTGACTTAGAGTTTTAATTTGGCCATGATTTTAAAAGAATCTAATTCACCCTCCCCCCCTCTTGGATTGCTACCTCTGGGCAACAAGTGGTATCAGAGCAAGTGCTCTATTGTTAGTTGTTAACTTAATGGTCAAGAGCCAAAGATCTTGGCAACCCAAAATGGAATCATTTTTTAATGAAGGTTATTCTATAGATAGACCTCCAATGCTTAATAGATCTAATTATACCTATTAAAAAATTAGGTCGAAAATTTTCACACAAGCACATGACTATAGTCTATGGAGGATCATAGCTGATGGCTCACACACCCCCAAAAAGAAATAGTTCAATTAAATTCTAAAGCCATGAAAATACTTTGTTGCTCATTAGGTATAAATGAATTTAACTTGATTTCTTCTTGCATTTCAGCAAAAGAAGTATAAAATAAATTGGAAAGAACTTATGAGGGAGCAAATCAAATAGAAGAATCAAGCTCTCAAGAAGAAAAGGAAGCTCACCCGAACTCATGGTGCATGAGGATGAAAAGAAGAAGAAGAAAAGAAAGAAACAAAAGAAAAAGAAAGCATTGATTAAGGGAGAGCAAAGCAAAGAAGAGAATGAGAAAGAAGAGGAAGGTATAGCAAGCTATTGCCTCATGGCTCAAAATGATGAGGTATATCATGAACACTCCTCTGAATTTACTTTTAATGAATTATATAAAGTCTTCAATAAGATAATGGATGAACACAAAAAGATAAAGCTACAAAATAAAGAGCTTAGAAAATCTAACTTATCTTTGGCTAAAAAAAAAATAAAATTTTGAGTGAAAAAGAAGATCTATTAAAAAATATGGAAAACAAGATCAAAAAGAAGGAAGATTTCTTGAAACAAATTGAAACTCTAACTAAGAAAAATGAGAATATAGTTAAATCTAAAAAATCCTTAGTTAAAGAAAAAGAAAGATTTTTAAAATCTAAAAAATCTATGATTGAAGAAAATCTGAAGTTGAAAGAAGAACTTAATAAACTTAGATTTTCTGCTAAAGAAAATAGTAAATCTGAAAAATCTTTTTTAGAAGAAAATATCAAACTAAAAAAAGAGATTGAAAGCTTGAAGTCTATGATTGAAAAATTTATAATTGGATCTCAAAAGCTTCAAGCCATTTTAAATAATCAAAGAGCTATTTTTAACAAACCTGGAATTGGTTATGATTCAATAAGAAAACAAAAGTTTGACAAAAATATGCTCAACAAAGCTTCAACTAAAAATCTTTCAATCAAGTATTTTAAATGTAATAAAGTTGGCTACAAAATTTTTGAATGCAATATTAAAAAAAATGGCCAAATATCTATTAAACAAATTTGGATTTCAAAGGAAGCCTTGAATACTAACTCCTATGGATCCAAGATGGCTTGGGTACCAAAAGTTATGAAGTGATCTTGCAGGTGCACCAAGGATCCAAATAAAATGAAACGAAGAAATTTTTTATGGATGCCTTGGAAATGAAAAGTGATGGATATTGATACATGGTATAATCTAAGCTTTTTCTCACATCATAGCATCAACGATTGTTAAAATTATTTTGATTGAATCTATTGACTTTAATATGATTTCATATTATGTTTACTTGCTTGAAATTTTTTTCATATATTAGTAAGATTAGTATGATTGATTGATTTTGATGATTTAAAAATCTTAATTTTAAGAAGTCAATATGCTCTCCTCTAAGTATCATGTTATGATATGAATTGAAATTATCTTGAAATTTAACATGATATAATAGCTTCCCCATATCAATTTTGCAATTGATAAACTTAAATAAAAGAAGCTTAATTAGATTTGAATATTTTAATTACTAAATCTATAAGAGAAATTAGTTTTTGACATTCCCTCACAAAATGCTAAACTATTAAAATTCTATTAAAAATTAGCATGAAATAAGTACTTAAACACAAGACATCAACCATAAAACTCAAAATGCTTGATATGTTAAATTGCATTGCATTTTAGGTTTACCTCTAAGGATTTGAAATCCCATAGTTGATCAAAACATAAAGTCAATATCTAGATTCCTCTTATTTTAACCCCAATTGATTTTGTCCCCCAACTTGAAGAATACCTTTCATACTTGGTATCAAATTGAATTTGTAATGTGCTTTCATATTTTATTCATATTATTTTTAAGTAATTAATCTAAAAATTAATTTTTCTTCAACCTTTAAGTGGTATCAAATCTTTAAGGAAATCATTAATTGATCTAAATTTTAGTTCTATTGATATCATAAAAACTTTTAAGAAAATTATTTAGTTTGATTTTTAAATAATTAGTATCAAGATAATTATTATTTATTTTAAATTTTAAAACTATTGGTATCAAAATTTTCATAATTATATCAATCAAAAATTCAAAATTATTGTTTGATTTGAATTTTAGTTCAATTGGTATTATAATTTGTATCAAAAAGTCTATTTCTACCTTGAATTCCATCGTATTATCTTTTGGCACAAGGAAAAAAATGTTTTGTCTCAAATCTGGTATTACATAATTTATATGATATCATTTGAGATAAAATCAAGAATTTTATATCTTTTCTGAATTTGATTAAGTGATATTTCTTAAGAAAAAGAAGACATGAGTTTAAACAAAATATCTCTCTATGATTTGTTGATATCAATTCAAATTAACTTATCAAGATAATTTGATCTGAATTTAAATTGACTTATCTTTTTTCATCAAAAATTTCAAAGATTGATATCAAATAGATTATTATTATCTTATATTCTATTGCTTTATCATTAACAAAAAGAAGAAAATATCCTTGCTTATAATCTGGTTTGCATGAATATATTTTTGATGTTATACCTTGAATAAATTATAAGATTGGTACATTTATGCTTCAAATTGATTGATACTACTTAAGAAAAGAAAAAGATATTTTTTTAAAAAAATCTTATAATATATCCAAATTCTTAGTTTTGAAAGAAACTATTTATCTTGGATTTTTAAAGCTTAAAGCTATTGTTTAACTAAATTTGAAAAGCATTTCTTTTTGAATCCATAGTTTTTTTTAAAAAATATGTACTATTAAAATTGTATTTTCTAAATGAGGGAGAAATATTTCTTAAACTCAATCTTATTCTAATTTTAGTTAAGTTATGCTGAAAGAAATAACTTTTAAACTTGAAAAGAAATCACTTATATTGCTTGATTTATTCATCTTTGATTTAAGCATCTATATATTTTTTGACTTGTCAATTTATACTTTAATTGATTTGATTGTGTCATCATTTCTACTGATCAATGAATATTTCAAAATACTTTACATCGATTGATCATTTTGATGTTGTCATGATTGAAGACATCATGTTGTAGACATTCTATTTTTAAAATCAATGAAAGCAAAATCTTCATTAAAAATTTACAATGTCATGAGTATAATTAATTATTTGATTGATGGTTGATTGTTTGAAATTCAATATACAAACTTTAAATATGTACAAAAGAGGAAGAAAATGCTTAAGAAAATAATTTGATCTTAAAAGACTATTAAATTAAAAATGCATTTACTTGCAAAAGTAAGGGGAGAATTCATTTAAGATAAATTAGTTACTAAATTGATCTTAATTAAAGATAAATGTGTAATCAATTAAAGGTGCTTAACTTGAAAGAAAAGGAGGAAGTAACAAAAATTGTAAAGCTTAAGTATGCTTATTTTGAAATAAAGAGGGGGAGAAAGTTGAAAAGTAAATTAATCTAGCTATTAGTATAAAAAATAAGGAGAGAAATATTTTTTGATTTAATTTAATTAAAAATATTAATAAATTTATGATCTTAAATTCTCAATCAATTATCTTATTATAGCTTTATTATATTAATTTTAAACTTTTGATCAAATGCCTTATAGTCTTTTTAATTTATGCTTTCATATGTTTATTCAGCTTGATTTACTTGATTTAAAGTGCTATTAATTTAAAATAATTTTAGATAAATAAATTATTCTCTAAAAATTAAAAATTACTTAAAGTGATATCATTAATATGTTGGTTTCATATTTGGATTTGCACGATTATTCTTAATAATTAATTAGAGTTAAATTAAATTAGAAATATATTCTTACTCCAAAAAATAAATTTCTAAACTTAATTTTAAAACTCATTTGAAATTTTGAATTTGATATTGAATTTTTGATGTGCATTGCACCATTCTTATGACTTATTTGTATTGAAATAATTTTTTCTCAAAGCAATGAATTTGAAAATATGACTATCCTTTGCTTCGATACTATTTATTTTACTTGCTCGATACATTTTTGATACATACCTTTATCAAACTAAATTGATTAAAATTTTTTAGGAAAAAAAATATTAAATATTAAAGTATATATTATGCTTGATTTTATGATCAAATCTTTTAAAAAGCTCTATTCCTCTTAAAGCTTAAAAGTATATATTTGAAAATCTGATTAAAAGATCATACTCATTCAAAAAGGGAAAGAGTTTGGGATATTTGAATTCAAACTAATTTCTGAAATAGAAGCAATGTTTTAAATATGTTTTAAATCAAAAAACAAGTTTTCAAAAGGGAGATGATTCATTTGACTTTAGTTTGATACATCTCTTATTTAAAACACTCTCATATTTTATTGATTTTGATGATTTTTCTTAATCTTTCCCATGAGCTTTTTGATGCTACCAAAAAGAGGGAGAGGAATGATATCAAATAGAATTAATTTTGGCTTTGAACATACTTTACTTGGTATCAATTGTGCTAAAATATCTTGAAAAAGTTTTATTCCTCAAATATCTTGATAAAATCAAAATTTAAATATTTTGGAAAGGAGGAGAGTGACATCAATATTAATTTAATATCAAACATGCTTACTTTTCATATTAAATGTCCCATGAAGTTCAAATTTGATACTCTCTTAAACTTAAATTAAAATTTTTTGAATTTGATATATTTATCTAAATTTTGATTGATTTTGATGATATTCCTTGTTTCTTCTCATAAGAATAAATTTCTTTAGAAACGAAGTGACTAAATTTTGAATTAAATATTATGCTTAATTCAAATCCTTGATAAGCTAATTTCTAAAATTTTAAGATATTTTTTGAATCAAAAGCCAAGTTTTCAAAGGGGAGATGATTTGTTTGAATTAATTTTTTGAATTTGATTTTTTGAATCAATTTTGACTTAAAATGTATTGATTTTCATGATAAATCTTAGATCCTTTCCATAAGCTTTTTGATGTCGTTAAAAAGGGAGAGAAGATTTGTTGAGTATATGCTATGCTTGATCTTATAATAAGACTTATTGAGTATATGCTATGCTTGAGCTTATAATAAGATTTGTTGAGTGTATGCTATGCTTGAGCCTATAATACATTTTATGAAGTTTATTGAAAGTCTTTTAAAATCTATGAACCTAAATTTAAGTTAAATGAAAGCCTTCATGAAGTGTGCATTTATAATTGTGTATATTATCACTTCATGATTTATACTAGTTAATTTATTGAAACACATCAAATTTTATTTCTATGCATATACTCAAAGTTTTGCCATCATCAAAAAGGGAGAGATTATGAACCCCATGATTGATTTTGATGATCGCCAAACTTTGAGTATTTAAGTATTTAACCATATATTTAAAAAATAGATGTAGGTCTTTTCAGATGTTCCAATTGAAGAAATTAATCAAACAAAAGATCCACACAAAAATCCCTAAGATAAGAGCTTCAAGAAAATTGAATTAATAAAGATCCTTGAAGAAGGACAAAATTGTAATTTCATCAAGTTAGAAGAAAATATGTTTTGAAAGCATCAAGAGCAACTAGAGAAAAATTCTGATCTTTTAGAGATAATTTCACACTTTTTGGATGTCAAATTTGAAAGAAAATCAAGTTTTAGCAAAAGGGTCAATCCTAGGAACAACCCCTAGGTCATCCCCTTTTGAAATGGGTAGCTTGGCATGCTTCGGCACATTATTTTTGTATGGCCTCACAAAAGGGTCAACCCATGGATTGACCCTTAGTGAAAAGGTCGACCTTTGTTGCATAAAAATAGAAAATAGAAGCTGAATTTTTGGGTGCAGTCTAAGTGCTGACACCTGAGCACAAGGTGTCGACCCCAGATCACAAGGTGTCGACCCCAGATCAAAAAGTGTCGACCCCTATAGAAAAAGTATCGACCCCAATGTCGGGATAGACTGCAACGACAAGTTTTCTACACATTTTCAATGGGCTCTTTTCATTCCAAACAGCTAGTTCAAGCTCTCCAATGGTCCAAACTCTCTCTCTAGCCATTGTGAAAACTACTTAAAGATGGAGAATCAAAAGAAAATGGAGGGAAGTGGAATGAAAGTAGATCATTTAAATTATGAGATTTATTGAATATCTAAAGAAAAAAAGAGAAAAGAGAGGACTTTATGCATCAAATTTAGAAAGCTTCCAAGTGTGATCATCCTCAGTCATTCAAGCTTCCTCTCAGCCTTCAAAGAAGAGAATACAAAACTTTAAGAGCCATCTTTCAGTCTCTCCATCAAACTTCAAAAAGAGTTCTTTTTCTTTTCATTTTTGTGCTGAATTCTTATACTTGTATTTTGGTTTCTTTACAAGTTTCTTTAGGGAAAAGAAACTTAGGGTATAGGCAGGTCTAAGCTAGTAATTGGATGGTTTAAAGGTTATGGTTGGTGCTCCTAGGTTAAAACTAACTAGGTTGATAGTGAACCTGGAAAACTATCAATGTAGGATTGTGGGTGGTGAGCCTGGCAAAATCAACTGGATTTGTTTGTGATCCCAAGTCAAAACAAACGCACTGTAATCTAAGAATTATAATGGAATTCCCAAGGGAATAGCTTGGGGAGTGGACATAGAAGCGGATTGCTCCGAACCACTATAATTATTTGTGTTCGTGGTGTGCTTTAATTTCTAGCTTTACATTCTTGCATTACTTATTTACTACATTCACTTGAATTATCTCATTGCTTTTAATTCCACTGCTACACTTTGTATATTCATCATAAATACTTAAGTTATTTTAAATAAGAGCACATAATTGACTTAGAGTTTTAATTTGACTAAGATTTTAAAAGAACCAAATTCATCCTCTCTCTTGGGTTGCTACCTCTGGGCAACAACCACCAATGCACCCTTAGAAATTCTCAAACACCCATTGCCTGGCTGACAACTGAAAGCATACCCCTATCCTTCCAAGTAACCTAGGGATATCAAGTTCTTCTTCAGTTTTGGCACATGCCTCACATTACTGAGTGTCTATATGACTCCATCATACATTCTCATTCTGATTATTCCAATACCATCAATTTTACATGGATGATCATTTCCAAGACTTACACTCTCAATCGGATCTCTCATATGATGAGAACCACTCTCGATGTGTAGTATAATGGTGGAAACATGCTAAATCCGATGTCCAGTGGCTATCCAACTCTGTGACTTCATCTGATACTATCAGTATATCTTCTCCACTATCTTCAGATAATAGAGCACCACTCCCGCTGGTCGATCCATCCTTAGAAGTGCCCTTTCCCTTTTGATTTTTTCGAGACTTTGATCTGCTCTTAAATTTGTCTTGAGTCCTCTCCTTAGGCCTTCCTTATCTCTGATTCATAGAAAGCACCTCAGAATTAAGGTTTCCTCTAACTAGCCTCTCTCGCTGCTCATTGGACCTGAGAACTCCAACCATCCTCGAAGTTTAATGTCTCCTTTCAATACACCAGAGTAGTAATGAGACCATCATATGCTGCGGGCAGCGAACACAAAAATAGGAGAGCTATCCTCCTCATCAATCTTCACATCAAGGCTCATAACATCCGAGTAAACTTGATTGAACTTCTGAATGTGAGAAACTAGGTCTCCTCCTTCAAACATCCGCAAACTGTATAGCTACTTCTTCAGCCACAGCTTATTTATCATGTTCTTGCCCATATATGTGTTCTCCAATTTCTGCCAAAGCTCCTTCGATGTGGTTTTCATGTTAATCTCTGGTAGAACTTTATCAGTGAGGTACATACAAATCGTACTGAAGGCTATCTCTTCAAGTTTCTTCCACTCTTCAATAGAAATCTTTTTCGATCTTTCGCAAGTCAAGATCTTGTAGATTCTACTCTGCACCAACAGATACTTCATTCTTTGCTGTCAAATGGTGAAGTTACCCTTGCCATTAAACTTTCCAAAGTCCGTCTTGATGGTACTCAATGCCATCCCAACCAGATTTCAATAACCAAATAAAAAAGAGAATAAACCATATTCAAAGAAATCTGTTCAACACCTTATCACAACCCCAGGTGAACCTTTGTCCTTTCCTCCACCAGATCTAATAATAGGGCTCTGATACCAAATGTTGGAACAATCGGTACTGCTCTGATACCAATTATTGTGAACAAATTCTTGTTACTTAAAGATTGCGGAAATAGCAAGAAGAATTTGAGGAAAAGATGGTTGTTCTATTGAAACCCTAGAAAACCCTAGGGCATGGAGAAGAGGGAGAGAATGAGAGAGGAAGAGAGATATTTCAAGGAGAAAAGGCTTGTATTGATTCCATTCTTCTCTTATTTACAAAACTCAATATATAGTATATATATATACCTGGTCAAATAAGATCCAATCTAAAAATCTCTCCTAGCTAACCTAATGTGATGCACTCACCGAGCCCATATACACCCATGTCTCCCATGCACACAACCATTGGACAAATTCAACCCAATCCTTAGGTTAGCACTCTTAGGACCTTACAAGCTAAGGCCCTAAGTCCCTAGGATTAAACCCAATCCCAGGCCAGAAAAGAATCCACGTACTATTCTGTTCATCACTCGAGCTGGCTCGATCAGTAATTGGGCTGACTCAATGGTGATGTCTCCAGCGAGAGCCCAAATCATCACTCTCTGATCTCCTACTTGAGCTGGCTGTCTCAGCATTCAAGCTAGCTCGACTCCCACTCGGGTAGACTCAGGCACGAATCGAGCAAGTTCTTCCATCGTATCAGCCTGATACACTTTCTGGACTTCTGCTTAAGCTGAATGTCTCAGGGTTCGAGCTGGCTCATCTTGATCAGCTTAGGCTGGCTCTTCTGCAGCTTGGGCTGACTCTTCTTACAGGATCTAAGCCATCCCTTCTGAAGCATTCGTCGATGCTTTTCGATGGTTAATTCCCTTCACTCCTTGCTCTTTTTCACCTACTTCTGAGGCTTGATGAGAGCACCATACCTGAGCTTACAGAAAATAAGAGGACTAGTGTTGGGGGTAAAATAACCCCGATCGAAATCCTTATCCATCAATTTCCATCTTGAAGGAACTCGCTGATCCTCTCAACAACATGACCATGCTGTAGAACTTGTTAAGGGCATAATGTGGCCCAGACGGATGATCTTGAACCATAAGATCGAGCTATTATTTAATTATCCTTGATTTTTAACCCAGAATGAATGACAGGACCAAAATTCAACCCTCCCGACCTTGGCTAGTAGCAATTTTTGTTGAAGTCCTGTACTATGAACAACGAGCTCCTTTCGGACTTCTTCAAGCTGGATTCCTCCAAGTCATGCTCCTTTCGAACCTCTCCTCCAGCGAAACTCTTTCTGGATTTCTCTTGTAGTTGAACTCCTTTTGGACTTCTCCTCTAGTCGAACTCTTTTTGGACTCCTTCTAGTCGCCCGAAGGGCTTCTTCGAATCAAATTTCTCTATGTCGCTAAGAAGGACCTCGACATCAATTCTTGATATAGCGAATATCGATCAACATGTAGATGATCTTGGAGACATCCAAACCTCTCTTGAACTACTGTGATGTGAAGTCCATCACCACCTATAGCTATTTCATCCGAACTTCAACTATTAAATCCCAACAGACTGGCATGTCACGATAATGGATACTACCCTCCATAACAAACTCCATGTGGCACCAAACGGCCCACTACCAGGCAGTTATGGCTGTCACCATCAGTTTATTACAAGTTCCATCTATAAAAAGGGATCCTCCAGATACATTTTCTTCCTAAGCTTTAAACTCTGCTCTAAATCCTTCAAGTGCTCTATTTCTATGGACAGAGAACTGACTTGAATGTCGGAGGGTCCTGCCGGAGCCACCCCACCTCTGGTCTGGGCTTATTTTGTAGGTCTCAACTGTGAGCTCAGGTATGATGCTATCAAGCCTTGGAAGCAGATGGAGAGAGAGCAAGGAGCGAATGAAACCAACCATCGAAGAGCTTCAACAAATGCTTTAGAAGAGCTGGCTTGGTTGCTGTCAGAAGAGCTAGCCCAAATCCTGAGAGAGCTAGCTCGAGCAAAAGTCCAAAAAGTGTATCAAGCTGATACGATGGAAGGGCTGGCTCGATTCCTCTTAGAACCAACCCGAGTGAAAGCTGAGCTGACTCGAACCCTGAGAGATCCAGCCCAAGCAATAAAACAGAAAGTGGTGATTCGGGCTCTTGCAGGAGACATCATTGTCGAGCCATCTTGATTGTTGACCGAGCCGACTTGAGTAGTGAACAGAACAAAACGTAGTTTCTATTTTGGCCTGAGATTAGATTTAATCCTAGGGACTTAGGGCCTTAATTTGTAAGTCCTAAGGGGGCTAATCTATGGATTGGACTGGGATTTGTCCAATGGATGTATGCATGGGAGACATGGGTGTACATGGGCTTGGTGAGTGTATCACATTAGGTTAGTAGGGAAGTTTTTTGGTTAGATCTTATTTGACCAAGTATACATACTTTGTACTAAGTTTTATAAACTAAGCATAGAATCAATACAAGCCTTTTCTCCTTAAAATCTCTCTCTTCCTCTCTCGTTCTCCCTCTCTTCTCCATGCCCTAGGTTTTTTCTAGGATTTCACAGGATAGCTATCTCTTTCCTCGGATCCTTGTTTCTGTTTCCACAATCTTCAAGTAGCAAGGATTAGTTTCAAATAGATTGGTATCAAAACGATGCATTTTGTAGAACAATAATTGGTATCAGAGCCTTGTTGTTAGATCTGATGGAGGAAAGGATGAAGCTTCGCCTGGGGTTGTGGTAAGATGTTGAACAAATTCCTTTGAACACTGTCTATTCTCTTTTGTGTTTGGTTATTGGAATCTGGTTGGGATGACATCGAGTACCATCAAGACGGACTTTGAAAAGTTTGATGGTAAGGGCAACTTCACCCTTTAGTAGCAAAGGATGAAGGATCTGCTGGTGCAGAATAGAATCTACAAGATCTTGACTTGCGAAAGATTGAAAAAGATTTCTATTGAAGAGTGGGAGGAACTTGAAGAGATAACCTTCAGCATGATTCCTATGTGCCTCATTGATAAAGTTCTACCAGAGATTAACATAAAAACCACACTGAAGGGGCTTTGATAGAAACTAGAGAACACGTATATGAGCAAGAACATGACAAACAAGCTATGGTTGAAGAAGCAGCTATATAGTTTGTGGATGTCCGAAGAAGGAGACCTAGTTTCCCACATCCAGAAGTTCAATCAAGTTTGCTCAGTTGTTATGAGCCTTTGTGTAAAGATTAATGATGAGGATAAAGCTCTCCTGTTGTTGTGTTCACTATCCGCAGCATATGATGGTCTCATTACTACTTTGGTATATGGAAAGAAGATATTAAACTTCAAGAAAGTGGTTGGAGTTCTTAGGTCCAATGAGCAACGAGAGAGGCTAGTTAGAGGAAATCCTAATTCAGAGGTACTTTTTATGAATGAGAGGCAAGGAAGGCCTAAGGAGAGAACCAAAGACAAATCTAAGTGCAGATCAATGTCTCGAGGAAATCAGAAGGCCTAGAAATGTTATAAGTATCATCAACCTGATCATATTAGAAGAAATTATCTACTTTTGAAGAATAAAAAGGGAAAGGGCACTTCTAAGGATGGATCGACCAGTGGGAGTGGTGCTCTATCATCTAAATATAGTGGAGAGGATATACTAATAGTATCAGATGAAGTCACAAAGTTGGATAGCCACTGGATACTAGATTCAGCATGTTCCCACCATTATACTGCACATCGAGAGTGGTTCTCATCATACGAGAGATCTGATGAAGGAAGTGTAAGTCTTGGAGATGATCGTCAATGTAAAGTTGCTGGTGTTGGAACAATCAGAGTAAGAATGAATGATGAGTCATACGGACACTCAGTAATGTGAAGCATGTGCCAGAATTAAAGAACATGATATCCCTAGGTTACTTGGAAGGATAGGGGTATGCTTTTAGTTGTCATCCAGATAGTGGGTGTTTGAGGATTCCAAGGATGCATTGGGTGGTGATGAAAGGGAGAAGACTGAACAACAATTTATACAGGATAGTGGGCTCAGTGGTTACAGATAGTGCAGAGGTGTCTATAGCAGCACAGGAGAAGCAGCTAGCCTACAAGCTATAGCACTATCGTATGGGTCACTTGAGTGACAGGGGAATCATAGAGTTGAGTAGGAGAGGTCTGATTCCAGCACTCAAAAAGAAAGGCAATGACCTATGTGAGCCCTATATCTACGACAAACGGTATAGAGTTATATTTGCTAGTAGTACCAAGTGAAGGGTCTATCTGATCAAGAAAAAGTCAGATGTTTTTGTTCGATTTAAAATCTAGAGAGCTAAGGTGGAGAAGGAGACAGGGCAGCCAGTCAAGTATTTGAAATCTGATAATGGAGGGGAATACACTAGCCTAGCATTCAAGAGATACTATGAGAAAAATGGAATAAAATGCCATTACATAGTGGAGATGACTCATCAACAGAACGGTGTTGTAGAGAGGATGAATCAGACACTGACAGAGAAGACCAAAAGCTTGAGGCTGTAGGGATCACTGTCCAAATCATTTTGAGGAGATGCTCTTATTTATGCATTTTTTCTTGTTAACAGATCTCCCCATAGAAAATTGAATGGAGGACTTTCAGAGGTTATCTGGAGTGGAAAGAAGGTGGAGCTTGGCCACCTAAAGGTGTTCGTCTGTCCTACATATGCTTTGGTAAAAGAAGCCGACAGAAGCAAGTTGGATCCAAAGTCATAAAAGATGATATTCATTGGATTTCCATGAGACGTGAAGGGTTTCTTGCTATGGGATTCACATTCTCAGAAGTGTGTCATCAGTCGGAATGTGATATTTGACAAAAAGAGCATTATGTTGAAACTAGAAAGTACAGATGGAGTTTTGAAAATAACACAGGACAGCATGGGATAGCTCTCAAATACAGGTGATTTGCCCTCAACATCAACCTCAGGTTGTATTCTGTTTGAGGTGGAGTTAGGCAAGCATGGTGATACACTTATGGAGGACCAGCATGGAGAGCGATCTATCTTAGAAAAAGTGCAGAGGCAGCCATAAACAGTAGATTTGCAAGATACCATAAGAAGAGTGGCACCGCGCAAGCCGAAGTGCACTGTTCGCAAACCAATGCAATATGGCATTGATAAGGCTATCTCCTATGCTCTCATCACTTCCAATGGAGATTCAGAGAACTTTGAGGAGGCCATAGAGAGTCCAGATCGGGAATCATGGATGCAGGCTATGATAGAGGAGATGGAGTCTCTTAGGAAGAACCAGACATGGTAGCTAGTGGATCTACCGAATGATACTCGATCCATTAGCTCCAAATGGGTTTTTACTAGAAAAGAGGCACGTTCAAAGCAAGGTGGAGTGAGGTACAAGGCTAGGCTGGTAGCCAAAGGGTACTCACAAAGAGAAGGGATTGATTACTCAGAAGTCTTCTCTCTAGTTATCAGACATACGTCCATTAGGGTGTTGTTGAGTATAGTTGCTGCTCATGATTCGGAGTTAGAGCAAATGAACGTTAAGACAACATTCCTCCATGGAGATTTGGAGGAGAGTATATACATGGTATTGAAAATGTGTCCTAAAGCCAATCGTCAGCCTGTTGATGGTTGGGCTATATATTTATAATTGTATATAAATTATAAATTAATAAAAATTATTTTGACATTTTTCATCATAAATTCTATTGTCTTCTAATGAACTCCTATGTTATGATGAAGTTCTTAAGACTATTAGATTCGGCAAAGGAGGATTTATCATTTAGTCCTTAAATAGTTCATGACCAAATGATACGTTGTTACTTAGGATGACAATATTTATCAAGTATAGGTTGTTGTGAGGCATATAGATTGGCTGTCCTCATAACCAAGGAGTGTTGAGACACTGATAAGGCATGCAAGTGAGATGTATGGGTACATCTGTACTGAACGTGACCAACTTTAGAGCTTTTCTTCTGTCAAGATTAGCTTCAATGGAATATGGGTATATATGTTCCTCCGACCTGAGATCACCACGGTGACTTCCAAGAAACTCACTATATTTTGGTGCTGGACTATCTGAATTTCTAATTCAGTGATGAAAGATTTCTAGGCACAGTCAAGTACTTATGGAGTTGGTGCGTGTATCAAGATGGGATTGACCACTCCTGATTTCAGGAGCTATGTTCAATTGTATTTCAATTTAGCAAAACCTTGGCCAGGGTAGTCTTAGTGAGGAGTCACGAGACTAATTGCTTTGAGACACGATATGGATGTATTTTCTAGGGTTGACAGTCTGACCCTGAGTCATCTATTACACAAAGATCATAGGGATGAATTATATGGTAACCATATTCACATAGGTTCTGAATGTTACGATTGCGATTATTCGACCTATCCGGACGTCGGATACCATTGCTAGATGGTCACTTCAATTAGTATAGAAATTAGTTTCTGTACTACCGACTTAGGTTTGGATCTACGGGGTCACACACATTAGGAGTTTTTATCTGATCTGATGGCTGATCAAGAGTCTCATTGGTCTAAAACTCTTTGGTCAAGAGTCTCACTGGACTGGGACTCTGTGACCAAGAGTCCTACTAGACTGGAACTCTGAGTCCTACTTGTCTGGGACTCTCTGATCAAGAGTCTCATTGGTTTGGGACTCTATGGACAAGAGTCCCACTAGACTAGGACTCTATGACCAAGAGTCCTATTGGACTGGGACTCTGAGTCCTACTTGTTTGGAACTCTCTGATCATGAGTCCTGATAATCTAGGATACTATGGTCAAGAGTCCCACTGGACTAGGACTCTATGATCAAGAGTCCTACTAGACTGAGACTCTGAGTTCTACTCATCTAGGACTCTCTGATCAAGAGTTCCACTAGTTTGAAACTCTATGATCGTGAGTTCGATTTGTTTGGGACACTGGGTTCAAGAGTCCCACTGATTTAGGACTTTTCAAGAGTTTCATGTTGATAGGACTCTGTTGTCCAGTAACCCATTTGATTTGGACTCAAATATTTTTGAAGAATTAATTAGCAATTTGATTGCTGATTAGTTTAATTTGATTGAGCGATGAGAATTTGATCAAGTCTGACTGAATTTGATTCAATTGGATTTGATCCGATCAGGTCGTGAGATGACCTAATCACTATAGGAGTTTTGATCCTGATTTGATCAGGATGTAGATCTAATTAATTTCTAATTTGATTAAAATTTTATTGAATTAGGCTAAGCCTAATTTAGTTGGGTTTAACTTGGTTTAATTGGATTTGGATTAATTGATTTGGTTGAAACTAATTAGGACCAAGTTAAATAAAGTTTGAATTCAAATTCTCCCATGCGCCCACCATTTTTGACTTTTCCACTCTACTTCCCATGCCCTCCCTTTTGTTTGTCAAACATTTTTTGAGAAATAAAAATGTGCACATAGAAGGAGAGTCCTTCTACATGTTAAACACAAGGGAGGGGGCGTTGGATAAGGATAAGAGGCTCATTTGATTTTTGAAATCAAGTGAGTGGTTAAAACCTCTCAACCACTCAACCCTTATCATTTTTTATGTGGTTTTCCCATGGTATTCATGTTAATAAATTATGAGAATTTTTGTGCGTGTAGGAGAAGGGGTTAGCATTACGTGGTAAAAATTTCAGTATTTGGGCATCAATTCTGGGCAAAAATAATCTCAGAGTGAAGAAAGTATACGATCGATTGGATCGATCGTGATCAGCCATCGAAGGCTCTGGCGAGGAGTTAGCACTCTAGTGGGGCTGATCAGGATCAGGATCTCCGTGAGGACCAACCGTAGAGGTCGGGCACATGTGCGACTGTGACGTGATACTAGAGCATTATCCGATGGACTCAGATTATGGTGATCGACTACTTGCGAAAAGGTATTATGTTCTGAACACGTACATGTAGTAAATAATTTATTACATAGTTTTATTTTCAAATCTATTGATGTATGCATGCATATTATATTTAGATCCTAATTTATAGGATTAAATAATTTGATATGATCAGTAGATAATTAATTAGATTAATTATTTTTTATTGCATCATTGCTATTTTTAAAATATTTTTCGAAAGTAGCATAGCAAATCCTGCACTATTTTCTTCAATTGGTATCAAAGCAAGGTTCTTTAAACATGATATGCTTGCACATTTAGATTAATAATTTAGATTTGATCTAAATATTGATCTAATAATTAGAGTAATTAGATCTAAAAAATTAAAATTCAGATCGCACGGACTGTAGGTTGTCCTGCTATAGGCTTTACCCCATACAGTGAAAAGGTTATCCTGATATGTTGCTAATCTATATCGTTAATCATGAAATTACTAGATTTAATCTAATATTTTTATGATTTAATTATATTAGGCTTTAATCTAATTTATGATCATAAATGTATAATTAGATAAAGTTTGATTCATGATTTCATGATTATGTAGTGTACATAGTTTCAGATTAAACCCTACAACTAGTGTTGTTTATGATTTGAGATGATTTAATTTTGAAATGAGTCAACTCAATTGGTGAACAATGCTAAGTTGTAAAGAACCTTTCAAAATTAAAAGAAATATATTTTTGAAATGTCGAACCCTAATCCTCATCCCATAAACTTAATTAAAAATTAAGTATAATGATTTAGTATCTAGAATTGTGAATTAAGACTCTAAGTCATTAATCATAAACTTATGGGTTATTGGGTTAGCTGAATTAGGTCCATAAATTAGATTAGATCTAAGGTTAATTAAAAGGTGGACTAATTTAGAGTAATCGATCAAATCTAATTAAATGTTAATTTAGATTAGGTCAAGGACTCTATAGACTCAATTACAATAGTTGTAGTTGGTCAAGTCCATGCCTTTAACAAAGATCAAATGAACTGGATTCAAGGCTATGCAGTTGAATCCGAAATTACTAGGTTGGTCAAATTAAAACTAATGAACTGGATGATGTCTAAGGTAAGTTTGGCAGTTTGACCAATGGTTTTTAATTGGAAGCTACTCGCACTAATTCAGTCTTTGACGAGTTAATGGCATATCCCTTCCACTGATCTTGCTTACCTGGTCATCCTAGTGAGTTAGATTTTGATTAGATTACTTGGTGATTTGGGCTCACCCATGTCTATTAGATAAATCAGTCTGACTAATTTAGGTGCTCCTAATGCTAGCTTAGATTAGATTCTTTTCTAACTTGGTGAAGTTAGTGGGAGGATCAAAATTGGCTCGCTGAATTTTCTTAAATTAGTTAACTAAATCCTCTAAAATTATTACATCCTTAAAATTGAAATAGGATATAGATAACTAAATTGTAGCCTCCCATTAAGTTGAGTGATAATGGGTTCATTAGTATAATGATCATTGGAGGTCCAAAGGCCTGATGATTATTGACTAATAAAATTATCATTCATAAAATGATAATTTGGTTAAGTCTTTCTGATGGTGGTTAGGTTGGCTGACCAAAGTCGGGCCTGATTATTTATTGGTTAGATAAGACCAAATGCGGTCATGTTAATGGTTGGACCTAACTGAACCTTTTTTAGTAGAGGCCAAAGCCTACTGATTAGGTCTATGGGGCAAAATCAATGTTACTAGAAGTTGCTTAGAGAAATAATTGATTTTGATTCTACCCATATGTGCACATGGGTTGACCAACCAAAGTTGGGCTCATGTGTAGTCTTTGTGGATTCTAGTATCCACTAAGAAATTAGAGTAATTCCTCGAATTGGAGGTAGAGGCTACCAATTCATATAAAATAGTGGGAGAACCTTTAGACTGAAGTTCAAGTCTTTAGGATTAATAATTCATATACTAATTAGGTTTGGTTTTTCTTTTTGTGCAAACATGGCCACTAATCTTTTGCTCCGATCATTGTTAGATCATGATAAATTAATGGGACTCAATTATGATAGCTAGTATCGTAAGTTGAAAATCATCCTGGAGCATGAGCGGATCCTTTATGTGGTAACGGATCAAGCACCTGAGGAGCCAGCCTCGAATGCTAGGGGAGTGGTCCAAGACACTTATCTGAAGTGGCTCAATGACTGCACTACTGTTCGATGTATAATACTGGCGGCAATGAGTGATGAGTTCAGCCGCAGCTTTGAAAACATCCAACCATAGGAGATGCTTCAAATATTGAATGACTCTTTTGGCACGTCGGACGACGTTGAAAGGCACAAAATAAGTTGCACCATTTTCAACACTCGAATGAGAGATGGAGCCTCAATCATGGATCATGTATTGTACATGATCAAGATAATTAAACGCCTTAGCAAGTTGGGCTTTCTCTTGCACAAGTAGCTCGGTAAGGATGCGATCCTTAATTCTTTGCCCAAGTCCTTCCTCTCCTTCCTAACTTATTTTAGAATGATAAAGCCTGCAGTGAACTACCACGGCTTGTTGGGGTTGCTACAGAACTTTGAGAAGGATCACCAACTCCACAAGGAGATGGTGAATGTTGTGGGAGGGTCTTCTTTTGATCGTCGACCCTTTAAGAAAGGAAAGAAGAACAAGAAAAAGAAAAATAAGAAGGTGCGGTCGCATGCTTGGATGACTGCACAGGGTCAGACCAAGAAGCGCAAGTCCGACTAGAGCCAGGCAGAGTGCTTTTGCAAGAAGCAGGGGTACTGAAAGAGGAACTATCCCCTGTACATTGCCTCCTTGGATCCAAACAGGACAAGAAAGAAGCAAGTGGTTGCTGGGCAAGGTAATTATATGATAACACCTTACAATTTTTTCTTATTTGATTCTACTGCCTGGGTATTAGATACTAGAAGCCCTTATCATATTTATAATTCTATGCAGGGCTTGTAGGTCAGTAGGAGATTTGATCAAGATGAAAGGTTCCTAAACGTTGGAGATGGAAGACAAGTTCCAATTCTAGCTTTAGGAATCATGAATCTTGTAATCAATTCAAATAAAGTTATCCTTAATGAATGTCATTATTGTCCAACTTTCTTATTGAATATCATTTCTATAGGCCTTTTGGCCATGAATGGTTTTGAAATATCAATAAAAAAAAAAAAATTTATAATGTCATTTTGAATGGTGTTACAATTTTGATTGGACAATTGAATAACGGAATTTATTTATTTTCTATGCCTGTTAACATGGTTCAATCCTTTAGTAAATGCCCTAGAATTAGTGATGTATCTGATGTCTACCTTTGGCACTGTAGGCTAGGTCATATTGGCAAGAATAGAATTAACAAGTTAGCTCAAGAAGGAATTCTTGAGGTTAGTGATTGTGAGTCACTTTCGACCTATAAGTCCTATCTTCTTGGTAAGATGACCAAGTCACCTTCTACTGAAAAAGGTGAATGAGCTACTAAACTCTTAAGTTTAGTACATTCGGATATATGTGGACCCATGAGCTCAAGTGCCAGAGGTAGATATTTCTAGTTCATAACTTTCACAGACGACCTATCGAGGTATGGGTATGTCTATTTAATGAAGCATAAGTCGGAGTTGTTTGAAATGTTTAAACTATTTCAAAATGAGGCAGAAAAATAAACTAGGAAGAGTATTAAAACTCTTCGATCTAACCGAGGGGGTGAGTACCTTTCCGATGAGTTTCTGACATATCTTGGAGAGAATGAAATTCTCTCCCAATGGACTCCTCCTGAAACACCACAACATAATGGTGTGTCTGAAAGGAGAAATCAGACCTTGTTGGACATGGTTCGATCCATGATGGAGTTTGCTGGTTTGTCGATCTTCCTATGGGGATATGCACTCGAGTCAGCTTGTTAGATTCTAAATAGGGTTTTGAGTAAATCTGTTAATAAAATACCATATGAAATATGGATAGGGTGTAAGCCAATTCTTTCACACCTTAGGATTTAGGGGTGTTCTGCCTACGTCAAACGTTTGATGATAGACAAGCTTGGACCTAGGTCTGATAAGTGTAGTTTTATAGGTTACCCAAAAGAAACCAAAGGGTACTACTTCTACCTTGCTAATGAGCAAAAAGTGTTTGTCAGTCTTAAGGCAGTCTTTTTAGAAAAGAAGTTTCTTGGTGAAGAAACTAATGCCTCCAAGGTCGAACTTGATGAAGTATGATAGGTGGAAAAATGGACACAGGTTGTTGAACCTGAGCTAGATCTGATTAGATCAGACTCAGAATCCATTGTAGAAGCATCCTTAAGGAGATCTAGTAGAGTACCATGTCAACCGGATAGATACTATGGTTTTCTGCTTCATGATGGGAATCATTTCGAACTCGATGAGAATGATCAGGACCCAATCACCTATATGGATGCAATACAGAGATCTGACTCTGAGAAATGGCTTAAGGCCATGAAATCCGAGATGGAATCCATGAAGGTCAATGATGTATGGACATTGGTTGATCCATCCGAAGGAATAAAATCCATAGGATGTAAGTGGATCTTTAAAAGGAAAAGAGGCACAGACGGAAAGGTGGAGACCTATAAAGTCCATTTGGTTGCCAAGGGATATCGTCAACATTATGGTATTGACTATGATGAGATGTTCTCTTCTATGGAAATGCTCAAATCTATTTGGATAATGCTTGCCATAGCTACCCATCTAGACTATGAAATCTGATAGATAGATGTGAAAATAGCTTTCCTGAATGGAGAGCTGGATGAAGAGGTGTATATGATACAACCTGAAGGTTTTATGTTCATAGATGAGTCTAAGGTGTGTAAGCTTCAGAGGTCCATTTATGGACAAAAGTAAGCATCTCAGAGCTAGAAGATATGATTTGATAGAACAATCAAAATGTATAGCTTCGTTAAGAATGAAGAGGAACCCTGCATATACAAATGGGCTAATGGTCCAGCAATAGTATTTCTAGTATTGTATGTGGATGACATTCTCTTAATTGAAAATGATGTCCCTGCATTATAAGGAATAAAGATCTGGCTGTCATCACAGTTCTCCATGAAAGATCTACGAGAAGCTTCCTACATCCTAAGGATGAAGATCTATAAAAATAGATCTAAAAGGTTGCTTGGATTGTCCCAGTCCGCGTACATTGACATTGTGCTGAAACGGCTCAGCATGAAAAATTTCAAGAAAGGCTATCTACCAATAGGCCATGGAATTTCTCTTTCAAAGAGGGATTGTCCAACAACACCTCTAGACAGAAAGCGTATAAATAGAATACCATATGCTTCTGCAGTGGCTTCTATAATGTACGCCATGACATATACGCGATCAGATGTGGCATACTCACTACGTATAGTGAGTAGATACCAATCTAATCCAGGGAAGAATCATTGAAAGGTTGTTAAAATCATCTTGAAGTATTTAAAAAATACTAAGAACCAATGGCTTGTATATGATGAATCAAACTTAAAACTTATGGGGTTCACAGACTCCAATTTTTAGTCCGATCATAATGATAGTAAGAGTGTGTCAAGATATATATTTACCCTTAATTGTGAAGCCATCTGCTGGAAGAGTTCCAAGCAGCACACTATGGCCGATTCAGTTTATGAGGCAGAGTATGTCATTGCCTACCAAAGAAGTGGTGTGGTTAAAAAAATTCATCACCGAGCTTGGAGTAGTACCCTCCCTTGATGGTCCAGTTCTGCTCTATTACGATAGCTCTGGAGCCATTGCTCAGACAAAGGAACCAAAGGCACACCAACGAACAAAGCATATTCTGCGCCGCTACCATCTTATCCGAGAGATTATGGATCGAGGTGATGTCAACCTTCAGAAGATCGATGGAAAGGAGAATCTGGCTGACCTATTCACTAAAGCTGTTATGGTGAAGGAGTTTGACGACTTTAAGTCGAAGATAGGTATTAGAAACTGCACCAATTGGCTTTAGTCCAAGTGGGAGATTGCTGGGAATGTGTTCCAAAGCCAATCGTCAATCTGTTGATGGTTGAACTATATATTTGTAATTGTATATGAATTATAAATTAATAAAAATTATTTTAGCATTTTTCATCATAAATTCTGTTATCTTCTAATGAACTCCTGTGTTGTGATGAAGTCCTTAGGACTATCTAGACTTGACAAAGGAGGATTTGTTATTTAGTCCTTAAATAGTTTACGACCAAATGATACGTTGTTACTTAGGACGACAACGTTTATCAAGTATAGGTCGTTGTGTGCCATATAGGTTGGTTGTCTTCATAATCAAAAAGTATTGAGACACTGATATGGCATGCAAGTGAGATGTATGGGTACATCTATACTGAACGTGACCAACTTCGAGACTTTTCTCTTATCAAGATTAGCTTCGATGGAATATGGGTATAAATGTCCCTCCGACTTGAGATCACCATGTTGACTTCCAAGCAACTCACTATGTTTTGGTGTCAGACTATCTGAATTTTTGATTCAGTGATAGAAGGTTTCTAGGCACAATCAAGTACTTATGGAGTCGGTGCGTGTATCAAGATGGGATTAACCACTCTTAATTTCAGGAGCTGTGTTCAATTGTATTTCAATTTAGCAAAACCTTGGTCAGGATAGTCTTAGGGAAGAGTCATGGGACTAATTGCTTTGAGACATGACATGGATGTATTTTCTAGGGTTGATAGTCTAACCCTGAGTCATCTATTACATAGAGGTCATAGGGATGAATTATACGGTAACCATATTCGCATAGATTTTAAATATTGTGATTATGATCATTCGACCTATTCGGACGTCGGGTACCATTACTAGATAGTCACTTCGATTAGTATAGCAATTGATTTCTATGCTACCGACTTAGGTTCAGACCTGTAGAGTCACACATATTAGAAGTTTCTATCTGATCTGATGGCTGATCAAGAGTCCCATTGGTCTGGTACTCTATGACCAAGAGTCCTACTGGACTGGGACTCTGAGTCCTACTTGTCTGAGACTCTCTGATCAAGAGTCCCATTGGTCTGAGACTCTATGGTCAAGAGTCCCACTAAACTAAAACTCTATGACCAAGAGTCCTACTGGACTAGGACTCTGAGTCCTACTTGTCTGAGACTCTCTGATCATGAGTCCTGATAATCTAGGATACCATGGTCAAGAGTTCCACTAGACTGAGACTCTATAACCAAGAGTCCTACTAGATTGGGACTCTGAGTCCTCATCTGAGACTCTCTGATTAAGAGTTCAACTAGTTTGGGACTCTATGATCATGAGTTTGATTCGTTGGAAATACTGGGTTCAAAAGTCCCACTGATTTAGGACTCTTCAAGAGTTTCATGTTGATAGGACTCTGTTGCCTAGTAACCCATTCAATTTGAACTTAGATATTTTTAGAGGATTAATTAATAATTTGATTACTGATTAGCCCAATTGGATTGAGTGATGAGGATTTGATCAAATTTGATTGAATTTGATTCGATTGGATTTGACCCGATCAGATCATGAGATGACCTAATCGCTATGGGAGTTTTGACCCTGATTTGATCAGGACGTAGATCTAATTAATTTTTTATTTGATTAAAATTTTATTGGATTAGACTAAGCCTAATTTAGTTGGATTTAATCTGATTTAATTGGATCTAGATTAATTAGTTTGGTTAAAACTAATTAGGACCAAGTCAAATAAAGTTTGAATTCAAATTCTCCCATGCGCCCACCATTTTTGACTTTTCCACTCTGCTTCCCACACCCTCCCTTTTGTTTGTTAAATATTTTTTAAGAAATAAAAATATGCACACAGAAGGAGAGTCCTTCTGCATGTTGAACACAAGGGAGGGGGCATTGGATAAGGATAAGAGGCTCATTTGATTTTTGAAATCAAGTGAGTAGTTAAAACCTCTCAACCACTCGACCCTTATCATTTTCCATGTGGTTTTTCCATGGTATTCACATTAATAAATTATGAAAATTTTTGTGCATGTAGGAGAAGGGGTTAGCATTATGTGATAAAAATTTTAGAGTATTTGGGCATGAATTCTAGGCAAAAAAAATTTTAGAGTGAAGAAAATATACGATCAATTGGATCGATCATGATCAGCCATTAAAGGCCCCGACGAGGAGCTAGCACTCCAGTGGGACTGATCGAGATCAGGAGCTCCATGTGGATCAATCATAGAGGTCAGACATGTGTACGGCTATGACATGATACCAGAGCATTATTCGATAAACTCAGATTACGGTGATCGACTATCCATGAAAAGGTATTATGTTTTGAACACGTAGATATAGTAAATAGTTTATTACATAATTTTATTTTCAGATCTATTGATGTATGCATGCATATTATATTTAGATCCTGATGTATAGGGTTAAATAATCTGATATGATCAGTAGGTAATTAATTAGATTAATTATTTTTTGCTGCATCATTGCTATTTTTGTAATATTTTTCAAAAGTAGTATAGCAAATCTTGCACTATTTTCTTCACATGGAATAGCCACAGGGCTTCAGGAAGCCTGGGTCAGAGGAAGAGCTCTATTTACTGAAGAAATTATGGTATAGATTGAAGCAATCTCCTAGACAGTGGTACAAGCGATTTGACACTTATGTGAGAAGTATTGGACTTTCTAGGGGCGATCATGATAGGTGTGTATATGTGAAGTCTCTGGAAGATGGATCTTGGTTATACTTACTCTTGTATGTAAATGACATGCTGATAGCATGCAAGAGTAAGGAAGTTGTGCAGGAGTTGAAAAGAGCTTTGTCTCGAGAGTTTGAGATGAAGGACTTGGGGCCTGCAAAGAAGATCCTTGGTATAGAAATCATCAGAGATAGAACCAAGAGCTTGTTGCATCTATCTCAGAGAGGATATATCAAGAAGGTCTTAGAGAGATTTGGAATGAAGGAGGCCAAACCGGCTGAGCTGCCACTAGCTGGGCATGTTAGACTCTCTAAGATCATGCCACCATAGACTGAGATGGAGGTTCAGGAGATGGAAAAGATTTCATATGCTTCTGGTGTGGAAAGTATTACATACTCTATGGTATATGGTAGGCCAGATTTAGCCCGTGCAATGAATCAAGTGAGCAGGTTTATGGCTCAGCCTAGAAAGAAGCACTGGAGAGCAATGAAGGATATCTTGAGATACTTGGTAGGTTTAGTTAGGATCGGCGTCTGCTATAGTCAACGAAAAGGTGCTGAGGAACATCCTAATATATCCAAGGAGGCTCTAGGGCTAATAGAGGGATTTGTGGATGCAGATTTTGGTGGAGATGTAGACACTTAGCGTTCGACTATAGGTTTGGTATTCAGCTTGTATGGAGGTCCAGTCTCATGGAGATCATGCTTTCAACCAATTACGGCCTTGTCCACTACTGAAGCAGAGTATATTGGAATCACGAAGGTAGCAAAGGAAGCTCTATGGTTGAAGGGCTTGGCACTGGAGATGGGATTCCCATAGGATATAGTCAGGATGCATTGTGACAGCCAAAGTGCTTTGTTGCTCACACAAAACTCTATGTATCATGCGAGGACTAAGCACATTGATATTAGATACCACAAGATCAAAGAGCTACTGAAGGATGGTGAGGTGGAGCTGATAAAGGTTCACACCAAGGAGAATCCAGTTGATATACTTACAAAGGTACTTCCATAGAATAGCTTTTTCAATTGCATGGTATTGATGGGGCTAATGGATATAGCTGAGTTCACAAGGATTTGGGAGCACTAAGATGTAGATTATGAGCTCAAGTATGGTGCTCTCAAGCCTTGGAAGTAAGTAGAGAGAGAAAGGAGTGAATAGAACCAACCATCGAAGAGCTTCAGCAAATGCTTCAGAAAAGCTGGCTTGGTTGCTGTTAGAAGAGCCAGCCCGAGCAGCAGAAGAGCCAGCCCAAGTAGAAGAAGAGCCAACCCGAATCCTGAGAGAGCTGGCTCAAGCAGAAGTCCAG
Organism: Cocos nucifera; assembly: GCA_006176705.1. Classification (NCBI taxonomy): domain Eukaryota; kingdom Viridiplantae; phylum Streptophyta; class Magnoliopsida; order Arecales; family Arecaceae; genus Cocos; species Cocos nucifera. The sequence goes on along the minus strand of QRFJ01004079.1, from coordinate 24,124 downwards.
AAAGTATATCAGGCTGATACGCTGGAAGAGCTGGCTCGATTCCTATCAGAACTAGCCTGAGTGGAAGTCGAGCTAACTCGAATCCTAAGAGAGCCGACTCGAGCAGCAGAATAGAAAGTGATGATTCAGACTCTCATAGGAGACATCACCATTGAGCTAGCTCGATTGCTGACCAAGTTGGCTCAAGCGATGAACAGAATAGAACGTAGTTTCTATTTTTGCCTTAGATTGGGTTTAATCCTAGGGACTTAGGGCATCGGTTTTTAAGTCCTAAGGGGGCTAACCTATAGATTGGATTGGGATTTATCCAATAGGTGTACGCATGGGAGATATGGGTGTGCATGGGCTTAGTGAGTACATCACATTAGGTTAGCTAGGAGAGTTTTTTGGTTAAATCTTATTTGATCAGGTATATATACTCTGTACTGAGTTTTGTAAACTAAGCATGGAATCAATACAAGCCTTTTCTTTCTGAAATCTCCCTCTTCCTCTCTCATTCTCCCTCTCTTCTTCATGCCCTAGGTTTTTTCTAGGGTTTCACAGGATAGCCATCTCTTTCCTCAAATCCTTATTAATGTTTCCGCAATCTTCAAGTAGCAAGGATTAGTTTCAAACAGATTGGTATCAGAACAGCCTTCTATGGAACAACATCGACGGCGACCTCATCTTCCCCAACTCTAGTCAGTTTCGGCATCGACAGTTTTCTGCACCAATATTTTCCTTGGCTATGTTTTTCATATTTTTCAATAGATCTTCTTTTCATTCAAAATTTTATTTTTCTCTTCAGCCAAAGATAAGTTGGATTTTTTAAGCTCTTTATTTTGTAGCCTTACCTTCTTATGTTCATCCAGTAACACATTGAAGGTTTCATATAATTCTTTAAAAGAAAATTCAGATGAGTGTTCATGATATATCTCATCATTTTGAGACATGAGGCAACAACTTACTATACCTTCCTCCTTTTCCTCATTCTCTTCTTTGCTTTGCTCCCCCTTTGTTAATGCCTTCTTTTTATTTTGTTTTTTCTTTTTCTTTTTCTTTTTCTTTCCATCCTCATGAACCATGAGGCATATGCTCGGGTAAGCTTGATTACCCTCTTGGGAGCTTGGTTCTTCTTTTTTATTGGCTTCCTCAAAAATTATTTCTAATTTCTCCCAAATTTGTTTAGCTGAAATGCATGAAGAAATTACATTAAATACATTTAAGTCTAAGGAGTAATAAAGCATGTTCATGGCCTTAGCATTTAGGTGCATTGATTCTTTATCAACAAATGATGCATTGTTTGGTGAGGGCCATTGATAATAATCTTTCATAGATTATAGTCATGTACTTAAATAGAGGTTTTTATCCTAGGTTTTCAATAAGTATAATTTGAGCCATCAAATAATGGAGGTCGATCAATGGAATGGCCTTCATTAAAAAGAGATTACATTTTGGGTTGCCAAGATCTTTAGCTCTTAATAGTTAGGTCAATAATTAATAACAGAGCACCTATTCTAATACCACTTCTTGCCCAGAGGTAGCAACCCAAGAGGGGGGTGAATTGGATTCTTATAAAATTTTTGGCCAAATTTTAGCTCTAACCAAATATGTGCTTTACTTAAATTAATTCAGCTTGATATGCTTATGTACTGTATGTAGCGGAATCAAATGTGTATGAAACTATGCAAGAATTATGGCTAAGCTAAACAGGTAGTAATATAAATAAAGCAAGAAGTAAAGATAAGTAAAGCAAGAAAGTAAAGAACACAATCACAAACATTTAAAGTTTATAGTGGTTCGGAGTAACTCACTCCTACATTCACTGCCCAAGCTTTCCTTAGGATTTTCACTATAATCTTTTCCTAATTACAGCATGTTTATTTTCGCTAGCTCACAAACAAAATCCAATTAGTTTTTCGGGCTCACCAGCCAAAATCTAATACCGTTAGTTTTTTCAGGCTTACTAACAACCCAGTTGGCTTTCAATAGGAGCACCAACCACAACCTTCACAACGTCCAATTATGGGTTTGGACCAACCTAATCCCCAAGTTTCTTTTTCCTAAAGAAACTTATAATGAAATAAAATTACAAGTAAAAGTTTCAACACAAAACTGAAAATAAAAAATTAAAACTCTTTGAAGCTTGAAGAAGTTATTGTTAGATTGATCAAATGATGCTTCAACTTCTCTTCTTGATGCTTGAGAGGATGTGGAAGATGATGGAGATAGTTCCTCTTAAAAGCCCTCTAATTTTGAAGCTTGGTTCCTCTCTGTTTTTTTTCCTTAGATATTCATTGGAGCTAAAAAATTTAAATGAAGATTTTTCTTCCAATGCACTTCCCTTCCTTTTGAATGCCTTTTAAACCTTCAGTCAAAGCTGGAGAATGATTAGTAGCCATTTAAAGTGGTTGGAGAGTATTTATTAGATATTTAGTGTACTAAAAATGGACAGAAAAACTAGCCGTTACAGAGGTTTCCATCACAAGGGGTCCACCCTAGGCTTGACCCCTGAGATAGAACAAAAATACCTATTTCTATTTTTGATGGCAAGATAGTAGGGGTCGACCCTTTTTGTGTGCCACTAAAAAGCAGTGTGCCAAGCTGCCCTTTTCAAAAGGGATGACCTAGGGGTCATCCCTTTTGTTCAAACATATTTTTCTTCATTTTTTGACTTTTGAATCTTTTTAAATTACCTCCAAAGGTTTCTAATTCTTTTCTAATGCTCTTGAGGCTTCCAAAAAATATTGTCTTAATCTCCAACTTGATGAAAGGATAGTTTTGACCTTCCCTAAGCATCATTATCAATTCAACTTCCGAAACCTTCCAAATTACCTCCAAAGGTTCCAAATTTTTCTCTAATGCCTTTGAGGCTCCCGAATAAAATTATTTTGGTCTCCAACTTAATGAAATTGAAGCTTTAGCCTTCTTAAATATTTTTATCAATCTAAAAATTCTTGTATAACCTAAAATACACAATTGAATTTCTTTCAAAGATAAAAGTCATTAATACTTTCCTCAAATATTTTGTAGTCATCAAAATCAATTCTTGGAGCAACATCAACCATTTGATCGGATAAAGATCTCTTTTGTGTGTTATCCTATAGATTTAATTATGTTTGGTTGTGGGATACTTTGTGATCTCAGTCAACAATATGATTGAAATATCTTTTAATGGACTAGAATTTTTTTAGTTCAACCAATTGAGATTTATTATCATCAAAATAAATCTCATTGGTTCCACAATCTATCAGTGAGATCTAGTAGTATGTAATGGCAATCCAATAGAGCTAAAAATGAACCTCTAGGTGCAGTTACGTGTAGTTTGATCCTTCTATCATGAGTCCCGATAGGATTTAGGTCAAGGATAACTTATCAGACCTGCTCATCCATCATAAGCTAGATTCAATCGACTCGAGTTTATATAAAATCTTATGAAAACTCTTTTCCATCATTCACCTACTATGGCCATGAATTTTAGAACTCAGTCTCATGAACCGTATAGGACCTCTTCCTCTACTAGGATTAACAGATCCCATCTTGGTGCATACCCTATTTCTATAATAAACTTACTATAGCTAACATACTCTGCAAGATGCCAAATGGTTAGATATCCAAATAACAATGTAGTCAAACTATAGCAACTTCTATTGTTAATAATTGAGGCACTGCAGATTAAAGAACTATCTATACAACTGTAACATCGAGTAAGTCATTGACAAGTGGGTAGCCATCCAAGTGACTTCTCGTATTGGTCACGCTTAGTATCCTTGATCTCTATCAAGTACCTACACTCTCGCTCTAGTGTCCCTACACTATAGACTCAAGGTTAGATATATGTGCCCTAGAAGCCAGAATTGGCTGACACTTGTAATACACTTCTAGGGGCAAAATTGTAATTTTGACTAATATCAATAAAATAAATTATTTTCTATCACATATGTGTATTTAGTGTCTATGATACATCCTTTGAGTTAATGGTAATGATAATTCATATTTTCAAGAGTTGAAAATTTAAGACATGAATAATCATTGTTAACTCATAAAATGCTCCCGACCATAGGATCATCATGAGGATGGTGATTGATCCAAAAGATTGGTGTACAATCACTTCTCTTTAGCAGATGAGTCTTAAGTCTATGGTGTGGAGACACCAAAGCGAGAGTACAGGTACTCGTTAGAGAATGAGGGCACTGAGCGTGACCACCTCGAGTAGTCATTAGGGAGTCTACCTTCTCGTCAATGACTGACTCGATGCTGCAGTAGTGTGTCTGGTTCTTTGACCTGAGGTGCATCGACAGTTCACCTTGAGGGTGTTATAGTTTGACTACACCATTACTCGATCTCCTAGCCATATCGAAACCCTGAGGTGTATGTTGGCTATAGCATGTTCATTGTAGGAACTGGATTGCATCAAGATGGAATCTATCTACCTCGGTGGTAGAGGAGCAGCCCTATGATGATCATGAGAATCAAGTCCAGAAGTCCATGGCCATGGCAGAGTGAAATAATAGAAAGAGTTTTCTATTTAGATTTTCACATCGGACTCGAATCGAATGATTACATCATATGATAGAAACTAGGGTTTGACGAGTTCACCTTAACCCTAATCTGATCGGGGCTCAAGATAGAAGAACTTAATCACACAGGTAGCTGCACCAAGAGGTTCGCATTCAGCTCTGATGGGTTGCCACCATATACTGCTAGGTGTCACTGGTGGATTTTGGGAGCAATTAGAATGATTTAGATGATCGATCATTCTAGCTGTTCGAATCAGAAGAGTTCTGATCCATCGAAAGGAGTTTCGATGATGTCTATGATAGAGATCATGACATATCCCATTACCATACAGAACTGAACCTAACTGGATCACACAAATAAGGGTTTGAATCTAGGTGATCATCAATTGAACTGATCCAGTTCAATTGATCTGAATGAGATTCAATTAGGTTCAAGAAATCATGCTAGCACTCGATTGAACCTAACGTTCTTCTTTTACTATCATAAATAAGTTGTCCTGACTGAGCCAAAGGAGTTTGTGCTCAATCAGAGGCCTTCATATGGTCTGACTGGAGGTTGTCCAAGTCAGAAAAGGTTGTCTTATTTTGTAAGACATTACCTACCATTTTTGGTCACCTGCCATTTCTTGTTCTTTGACTTTGGTCAAAAGTCTACCTTTGACTGGTCAAATGTTGACCATTGACACTTTGACTTTTGACCACATGTCATGCACCTATTGGAGAGCTGGTGGGGGCCTGTCCCCCTGCCAGAACCTGGCAAGGAAGAGGGCGCACGCCACCCTTGGCGTGTGCCCAAGTTGGAGGCGCCTAGGAGTCCTTGTTGGACAAGGACTCCATCTCCTTTTTGGATTCCAATTAGAGTTCTCCTAAGAACCAACTTTGACTGGTCTTAGGCACCCTCTAAGGAGGAATCCAGGGGACTCTATTCCCACCAATCAGATTTAGATCTGATTTCACAAAGGGTTGTGATTGGTTGGGAAGAAGAGGAGTTGGATCACAGTTAGTCTATAAATAAGACCCTGCGCCCAACTCAAAGAAAAGATATATGAATTGAATCACAATTTCCCATGCCCCAAGGCTGCCTCTCCCCTCTTCCTCCATGCCAAACCACCTTCTCCCTCTTCCTCTCCACATCCAAAAGGAGTTTTGGATTTTTGGTTGGTGCGATCCAGATCAAAGAAAGGCGACTGAAAGCTAGAAGGCTGCACTGCTGCAAAGGACGACTGCTGATCTTCAAAAGAGTTTTGAAGATCCTCCAGATCAGATCCAGATCTAATTTTTGGAGACGTGATAGAGAAGAAGAGGATCTCCAGATCCAGCCTGAGTGGATATCGGTAGAGGCCAGGCACTTGCGTGGCTAGATCCAGAACCTTCCGCTGCATACAGGATCATCAACGGGTAATAGGATTACCCATATCAAGGTAAATTAAATTTGATTTAATTTATCTAATTTTATTTTAATTTTTAAAATAATAATAATTAGATCTAAAATATCTTAAATCTAATCTAGATCAAAGAGAAAATTTTTTGAAATATATCTCTTGATCTGATCAGATCTGAACGAACCTGGTCCGGAAAAATCAGGATTTTCCTTCAACTGGTATCAGAGCCAAGGTTCTAAAAGTATTTAGATCTAATTTTAAATTTATTTTAATTAGAAAATAAGTGATTTTAGATGTCACATGAGATGTGATCAGATCTGAAATCAGAAAAAATTAAAATTAAATGATTTGGATCTAAGATTAGAAAATATGCATGACTAGTTCTAAAATAGAATAGTTCTATAGAATAGTCTTGCATGTTTTTGATTTAATCTGATTAAATCATATTTTAGATCTATTTATTTACTATTTTTTGATATTATAATGGTTATAATAACATCTAAAAAATAGCAAATAAAAATTATTTAATTTTAAATATCATATGAGATATGATTGATGCATGTCTAGACTAGTTGTAGAATAGTTCTACATAATTATCTAGATTAGAATTTATTTTGATTAGATCAATTTAAATCTAATTTTTTAGATTATTATGAGATAATTTAGATCTGAAAACATGCATGATTCGATACATGAGATGTATGCAAAATATGCCATGATTAGATCTAATTTGTATATGAGATATATGATATAGATCTAAAACTATTTTGTAGTATTGCATGTTCCTGATTAAGGCGTTCCTCTTGGCCGTCCGGTCATAAGAATGAAGAAGGGTTTAAAGGCCCTCTCTTTCCCATTCGATGGGGTGTTCTTATGATGTGTAGGGGTGCTGCGTGTTCGTCCTTAATCAGAAATCCCAAAACTTACTTTCTGCAAAACCCTAGATCCTGAAATCCCTAGGATTTATTGTGCATATTTTATTTATGAACCCTACTTAATTAAAAATTAAGATTATGAAATATTAATTAGGTCTAAAATTGAGAATTTTAGATCTAAGACATATTCATAATACTGGGTTCGGGCTTGGGTAGCTCAATTAGGTCTAAGCGGTTGATCAAACCGAATCAAGAGTTGGTTAGATGGGATCAACAATGCTTAAATTGACCAGCCTAATAGGATTAAGTCTGGGTCAAGATCGAGTCACGATCAAGCAAGACCTAATTAGGCTCAGAGGTTAGAGTCTGGATTGTAGGCTAACCCAATTGGTTCTGGCTCAACAATTTGGTGTCTAAGGTAAGTTTGGCACATACGACCGACTGATTTTTAATTGGAAGCTACTCGACCTGAATGCGTTCTTGTACGAGTTAATGGCATATTCCTTCCACCGATCTCACTTACCTGGCCATATCTGTTGACACAGTTCTGATCTGAGGTGGTCAATAATCCGAGCTAACCCATGCCACTAGGTTAGTCATAATTGTTATGACTATGACAAGTCTAGTTTAATGAGACCTGAATCAATTCTCCCTAAGAAAAGATTAAGTCTGAGGTCTTCCACCATTGTAGATGTGCGGGCCCTTTCCGGGGTTGATTGTTCTCGGCTGGATACAGTGGCTCAGTTGCACCGGGAAAGATGCAACCATGTCTATTAGGCATTGGATGCTATGGGCTGGAGGATGAGTTGGGCTCAATATTTCGGATACGGTGAGAGACTCAATTAGGAACCCAGTCTATGCAAATGGTGGGTCTGACTTAACTAAGGAGTGGATCAATATTCTGGATACGGTGAGATTCATGAATTAGAGACCAAGTTTGGGTGCACCATGATTAGAGAATCATTGAACAAGAGTTGTTCACTCATTGGCTAACCCATCACCAATAACTGTTAGGTGAGGTGATGAGTCAGTTGGTGAGACCGCACCACCCACTAGAAATCATTAATCATGGAGATTTTCGCATCTCTACAGAGGGAGTGTAGGGATCCGAGAAAATAGTGGGAAGCTAATTTGTTTAAAAATAAAATCCCTAAATAAATTGGTCAAGTCATAATTACAAGTATCTAACTAGAATCTTTGACTCTCTACAGAAAAATGTCTGCGTCCAACCCATTGGCACGTATCCTGGACACACATAGACTGACTGGACCCAATTATAAAGATTGGCTCAGGAACTACAAAATTAGTTTTGGGTTCTGAGAAGTTAACCCATGTATTGGACCAGGACCCTCCCACCTTACCAGCCCGTCCATCCACTGAACAGAGAGCGTCTCTGAAAAAATGGATAGACGAAGATAATAAGGCCAGATATTACATGTTGGGCTCGATGTCTGATGAGCTCCAGCGCCAACATGAAGATATCAGGGACTGCTCGCCAAATGTTGGCTCACCTGCAGGAGATGTTTGGTGAACAGAGTCGCGCAGCCAAGTATCAAGTCACGAAATGACTTTTTAAGGCTAAGATGCGTGATGGGCAGTCAGTCCAAGATCACTGTCTGATAATGATCAAGGACATGGAAGAGCTTGAGAAGCTCGGTGTGAAGTTAGACTTGGATCTGCAGAATGATATTATTCTGCAATCCTTGACTGATGCATATGGGCAATTCATCATGAATTACCACATGCATAAACTTCAAAATTCCTTGGCCGAATTAATGAATATGCTGGTTACCGCTGAGCTTTCTATGAAAGGTTCTAAAGGCTCAGTTCTTGCTATGGAATGGACTTCTTCCAAAAGAAAGTCTTATGGAAAGAAAAAGAAGTCTGTGAAAAAGCAGAAGGTGGAAGGAGCAAAGAAGAAGAAGGCAGAGCCAAAGAAAGAAGGCCGATGGCAAAGAAAAGTGTTTTCCATTGCAACAGCGACGGCCATTGGAAGCGAAACTGCCCTACTTACCTGGCCACCCTGAAGAACAAGAAGGAAGGTCCTTCTGGAGGTATGCTCGTTATTGAGTCTAACCTTACGGTTTCTTCTGCATCCAGTTGGGTGCTTGACTCTGGTTCTAGTGCTCATCTGTGCACTTCCATGCAGGGTCTTGAGGATAGCAGGAGGCTGAGGGATGGAGACATGATCCTACGCATCGGTAATGGAGCAAGAGTTGCTGCAGTAGCCGTGGGAACATACCCTCTTCGATTACCATCTGGTTTAGACTTAGTTTTGAAAGACTGTTATTATGTGCCTGCAGCTAGCAGAAATTTGATTTCTGTTTCATGCTTAGCACAAGAAGGCTATGTGATTACCTTCTTTAAGGACCATTGTAACATTCTTTATGAAAGAAATAAAATTGCAAATGGTTTCCTTATTAATGGTCTTTATCAGCTACATATTGATGTACCTATTCTAACTATCGAGCAAAACGTGAATGCCAAACGACCTAGGGATAGTCCAAACGATAGATATCTATGGCACCTAAGAGATTAGGTCATATAGCAGAAGATAGGATCAACAAATTGGAGAAAAATGGGCTATTGAGTCCATTGACTTTCGAGTCATATCCAACTTGTGAATCTTGTCTTCAAGGCAAAATGACTAAACTCCCTTTTGTTGGACATGGGGAAAGGGCCACAGATCTCCTTGCCCTAGTACATACTGATGTGTGCGGCCCATTTGATGTGCCGGCTAGAGGCAATTTTGTCTACTTCATTATCTTTACCGATGATCTGTCTAGGTATGGGTATGTGTATCTTATGAGACACAAGTCTGAAGCTTTTGAAAAGTTCAAAGAATTCAGACATGAAGTAGAAAAACAAACTGAAAAACCCATTAAGGTTCTTCGATCAGATCGAGGAGGTGAATACCTTAGCCGGAAATTCCTAGACTATCTCAAGAAAAATGGCATAGTCTCTCAATGGACTCCACCAGGAACACCTCAACTCAATGGGGTTTCAGAATGGAGAAATCGGACCTATTGGATATGGTTCGATCCATGATGAGCTTCACAGACCTCCCTGATTTTCTTTGGGGACACTCATTGTTAACTTCAATTTATCTACTGAATAGGGTTCCCTCTAAAACCATTCCTACCACACCGTATGAGATATGGCATGGTAAGAAACCAAGTCTGAGTCATCTCAGAATTTGGGGTTGTTCCGGCTCATGTCAAAAGACAACAAGCGGACAAGTTAGAGTTTAGGTCCTTTAGAGCTCGATTCATAGGATATCCTAAAGAGTCATTAGGATACTATTTCTACATTCCAGAAGACCACAATGTGATTGTGAGTCGACATGCCATCTTTCTTGAAAAATAGTTTATTCAAGATAGCGGCATTGGAAAGCAGATTAAGCTTGATGAGAAAGTCTCACAAGTACAACGAGCTAAGGACCAATTGGAACCAAATCAGGTTGAGCCAATAAGAACACTACCTCCTCCACCTCGTAGATCGAAAAGAGTTTTCCATCCCCCTGAAAGATACTTAGGTATTATTTCAGAGAAAGTAGAGAAAATGTTCCTCGTAGGTAATGGTGCTCATGGTGATGATCCCAAAAACCTACAATGAGGCGATATCAGATATCGACTCCGAGAAATGGCTAGAGGCAATGCAGTCAGAAATTGACTCGATGCACTCAAACCAAGTCTGGACCTTGGTAGATCCACCAGAAGGTATAGTACCTATTGGGTGTAAATGGATCTTCAAGAGAAAGATTGGTGCAGATGGGAATGTGGAGACATTCAAGGCTAGACTAGTGGCAAAAGGTTATAGTCAACGCGAAGGCATTGACTATCAGGATACCTTTTCTCCAGTGGCTATGCTAAAATCCATCCGCACATTGCTTGCCGTTGCAGCCTATTTCGATTATGAAATATGGCAAATGGACGTGAAAACAGGCATTCTTAAATGGATATCTTGAGGAAGATATCTATATGGAACAGCCGCTAGGTTTCACATCCAGTGATACTGATCACAAGGTTTGCAAGCTGCAAAGGTCCATATATGGACTTAAGCAAGCATCTCGGAGCTGGAACACTCATTTCAATGATGTGATCAAAATATTTGGTTTCATCAAAAATGAAGAGGAACCATGTGTTTTCAAAAAGGTCAGTGGGAGCGCTGTTGTCTTCCTCGTATTGTACGTGGATGACATCCTCCTTATTGGGAATGATATTCCCATGTTGACAACAGTCAAAATATGGTTGTCCAAGGAATTCTCCATGAAAGACCTAGGTGAAGCATCCTTTATTCTAGGAATTAAGGTCTATAGGGATAGACCGAATAGGATGCTAGGACTTTCACAGAAGATGTACATAGAGAAAGTACTAAAGAGGTTTAGTATGGAAAACTCTAAGAGGGGATTAATACCCTTCAGACATGGTATTCATCTTTCCAAGAAGATGTGCCCTAGCACACCTGAGGAAATAGAATGCATGAGCAAGATCCCTTATGCTTCTGCAATAGGGAGCCTCATGTATGCCATGCTATGTACACGACCTGATATAGCCCATGCTGTGAGTGTCACAAGCAGATATCAGTCAAATCCAGGTGAAGAACACTGGACTTCTATGAAATGTATCCTTAAGTACTTAAGAAGAACTAAGGATATGATGTTGGTCTTTGGTAATGGAGAACTCCAAGTCCAGGGATACACAGACTCGGATTTCATGTCCGATATAGATGATCGAAAGTCGACATCTGGGAGTCTGTTTGTGTGCAATGGTGGTGCTGTCAGCTGAAAGAGTTTCCAAGCAAACGGTGATAGCAGATTCCACCATGGAAGCAGAATATATCGCTGCATCAAAGGCTGTGAAGGAAGCATTCTGGTACAAGAAGTTTGCTGCAGAAATTGGAGTAATGCCATCAGATGCCATTCCTCTATACTGCGACAACAATGGCACCATAGCCCTTGCTAAGGAGCCGAGGTCTCACCAAAAATCCAAGCACATTGAGCGGCGATACCACCTCATCCGCGATTACCTCGAGAAGGGTTACGTCGAGGTCAAGAGAGTCAACTCCACAGATAATGTGGCAGACCCACTTACAAAGCCGTTGGGCCAGCAGAAGATCGAAGCCCACCTTGAGAAGATGGGACTTAGACTTGTAGCCAATTGGCTTTAGGACAAGTGGGAGATTGTTAGATATATGTGCCCTAGAAGCCAGAATTGGCTGACACTTGTAATACACTTCTAGGGGCAAAATTATAATTTTGACTAATAATCAATAAAATGGGTTATTTTCTATCACATATATGTGTATTTAGTGTCTGTGATACATCCTTTGAGTTAATGGTAATGATAATTCATATTTTCAAGAGTTGAAAAAAATTTAAGACATGAATAATCATTATTAACTCATAAAATGCTCCCGACCATAGGATCATCACGAGGATGGTGATTGATCCAAAAGGTTGGTGTACAATCGCTTCTCTTTAGTAGATGAGTCTTGAGTCTATGGTGTGGAGACACCGGAGCGAGAGTATAGGTACTCGTTAGAGAACGAGGGCACTGAGCGTGACCACCTCGAGTAGTCATTAGGGAGTCTACCTTCTCGTCAATGACTGACTCGATGCTGCAGTAGTGTGTCTGGTTCTTTGACCTGAGGTGCATCGGTAGTTCACCTTGAGGGTGTTATAGTTTGACTACACCATTACTCGGTCTCCTAGCCATTCGGAATTCCTGAGGTGTATGTTGGCTATAGCATGTTCATTGTAGGAACTGGATGGCATCAAGATGGAATCTATCTACCTCGGTGGTAGAGGAGCAGCCCTATGATGATCATGAGAATCAAGTCCAAAAGTCCATGGCCATGGCAGAGTGAAATAATAGAAAGAGTTTCTATTTAGATTTTCACATCGGACTCGAATCGAATGATTACATCATATGATAGAAACTAGGGTTTGACGAGTTCACCTTAACCCTAATCTGATCGGGGCTCAAGATAGAAGAACTTAATCACACAGGTAGCTGCACCAAGAGGTTCGCATTCAGCTCTGATGGGTTGCCACCATATACTGCTAGGTGTCACTGGTGGATTTTGGGAGCAATTAGAATGATTTAGATGATCGATCATTCTAGCTGTTCGAATCAGAAGAGTTCTGATCCATCGAAAGGAGTTTCGATGATGTCGATGATAGAGATCATGACATATCCCATTACCATACAGAACTGAACCTAACTGGGTCACACAAACAAGGGTTTGAATCTGGTGATCATCAATTGAACTGATCCAGTTCAATTGATCTGAATGAGATTCAATTAGGTTCAAGAAAATCGTGCTAGCACTCGATTGAACCTAACGTTCTTCTTTTACTATCATAAATAAGTTGTCCTGATTGAGCCAAAGAAGTTTGTGCTCAATCAGAGGCCTTCATATGGTCTGACTGGAGGTTGTCCAAGTCAGAAAAGGTTGTCTTATTTTGTAAGACATATTACCTACCATTTTTGGTCACCTGCCATTTCTTGTTCTTTGACTTTGGTCAAAAGTCTACCTTTGACTGGTCAAATGTTGACCATTGACACTTTGACTTTTGACCACATGTCATGCACCTATTGGAGAGCTGGTGGGGGCCTATCCCCCTGCCAGAACCTGACAAGGAAGAGGGTGCACGCCACCCTTGGCGTGTGCCCAAGTTGGAGGCGCCTAGGAGTCTCTATTGGACAGGGACTCCATCTCCTTTTTGGATTTCGATTAGAGTTCTCCTAAGAACCAACTTTGACTGGTCTTAGGCACCCTCTTAGGAGGAATCCAGGGGACTCTATTTCCATCAATTAGATTTAGATCTGATTTCACAAAGGGTTGTGATTGGTTGGGAAGAAGAGGAGTTGGATCACAGTTAGTCTATAAATAAGACCCTGCGCCCAACTCAAAGAAAATATATATGATTGAATCACAATTCTAAATGCCCCAAGGCTGCCTCTCCCCTCTTCCTCCATGCCAAACCACCTTCTCCCCTTCCTCTCCATGTCCAAAAGGAGTTTTGGATTTTTGGTTGGTGCGATCCAGATCAAAGAAAGGCGACTAAAAGCTAGAAGGCTGCACTGCTGCAAAGGATGACTGCTGATCTTCAAAAGGCGTTTTGAAGATCCTCCAGATCAGATCTGGATCTAATTTTTGGAGATATGATAGAGAAGAAGAGGATCTCCAAATCCAGCCTAAGTGGATACTGGTAGAGGTCAGGCACTTGCGTGGCTAGATCCAGAACCTTCCGCTGCATACAGGATCATCAATGGGTAATAGGATTACCCATATCAAGGTAAATTAAATTTGATTTAATTTATCTAGATTTTATTTAATTTTTAAAATAATAATAATTAGATCTAAAATATCTCAGATCCGATATAGATCAAAAAAAAAAAAATTTAAAATATATCTCTTGATCTGATCAGATCTGAACGAATCTGGTCCGAAAAATTAGGATTTTCCTTTACTCAAGACTCATCTATCCTTGAAGGAAAGCAATCCATGCACTGATCTATCTAGATCAATCACCATCCTTATGATGATCCATCGATTGGGAGCATTAAGAAGTTGACCCCAAATAATATATGCCATAAATTCTCAACTCTTGAGAATATATGTCATTATCAAGTCAACTCTTCAGACGATTCATGACATAATTTAAACACACAATACATGAATGAAAATAATCTAAATTTTATTTATTTAAAGTTTTAATTATAAAATTAAGCCTCTAGAATGTGTACATATGCCAGCCAATCTAGCTTCTAGGGCATACATCTAATACTTCTATTTTTGAGACTGAGTTGGCTAAGCTCCAGTTTTGGCCAACTAAGTTGATTACAGGATTGGCTCAGAAAAAAATTGCTTGAATATTCAATTTTCTATCATTATCCTGATTCTGAGACTTGGTTGGCAATCTAAAATCTTTAGTCGGCTAAGTCCCTATCTAGATCAGTTAAGATGATAGCTTGGTCAGCTAAGAGACTTGTTCTAAATTTTGATAGCTTTTGTCTCTTTCTTAGACTGAGATTGGATCGGCTAAGCTTCATATTAGGTCAACTCAAAGGCATGCCAAATAAAATTTTAGATAGCTTCTTTTGATCAACCTTGTTCGAGGCTAGATTTATCCTCTCAAAATTAATTGATGCATATATAAGCTTGTTGAGAGGTACTTTTAGATTAGACTTTTCTTTTGTAAACTTGATTTCTTTGCATCCAACTATGGATCTTTAATTTTTGAACATGAATTTTCTTGAGAGGATTTCATTTTGAGTAAGCAACTGAGCATATTGAGAAATCCTACAATCACTCCCAAAATATCATTAGCAACCATGATTCATACTTAAATATTTTTGGCATCATCAAAATCAATTCTAGAGCAAATAAGGTCCAAGCTGATCATGAATGCACCCCCAAAAAATATGCTTAGAAGTTTTGACCTCATTAGTCCTAGATAGGGACATAGAGAACTCCTGACTCTCATCCATAACCACGGTGCCTCCGCCTCAAATGTCTAAGTCTACAATATCAGTAAAGTGATGCTGAGAATGGGGGGGTAATGTTCCCATGCCTTGAAGGTAATTCGTCCGTCCACCTCTAACATAATGGCCTAAATGAATGATGAGTTGCTAAGACAGCTTGATCAAAGCTTGGGCCACTCAGGCACATGACAATAAGCTACAACTTACTACAACCAAATCATCATGACAAACAAAAAAGAAGGTATGAAAATTGCCTTCATTAATATTTAAAAGTTATAAGATAAAAGTGTTGGAAAATGTGTCCTAAAGCCAATCATCAGCCTATTGATTGCTAAGCTATATTATAATTATAATAGATTTATTAATAAATAAAATAATTTTTTTAGCATTTTCATTATAAAGTTTTCATCTTCTAATGAACTCCATTGTTGTGATAAAATCCTTAGGACTATTTAGATTCGATAAAGAGAAGATTTATCGATTAGTCCTTAAAATTGTACACAATCGAATAATAGGCTGTTAATAAGGATGACAGCATCTATCGATTATAGATCGCTGTATGCCATATAGGTTAGTTGTCCGCTTAACCAAAGAGTATGGAGACACTAGTATGGCATATAGGTGAGATGTAAGGGTACATCATCATGGAACATGACCAACTCCAGAGCATTTTGCTGTCGAGAATGTCTCTGATGGGATAAAGGTATAAATGTCCCTTAAACCTAAGATCATCTCAGTGGCTTGCAAGTAACTCACTGTGCTTTAGTATCAAACTAATTGAATTTCTAATTCAGTAACGAAAGATTTCTGGGCATAGTCAAGTACTTGCAAAGTTGGTGTATAATTAAGATGGGATTGACCACTCCAAGAGTTGGAGAAGAATGTATTACTATATTTCAATATAGCAAAATTTTAGCTAGGATAATCCATGAGATGGATTTGATATTTTAAAATATAATATGGATAATCTGATCAGAGTTGATAGTTGAACTCTAAGGTGTCCTACAAGCATTTTGGTCAAAGGGATGAATTATATGAAAAATATATCTACATGGGTTCTAAGGATGTTGTTCTACACATTCGAACTGGACGTTGGGTACCATTGCTAGATGGTCACTTCGATTTATATACTAATTTATTTCTATGTTACCAGCTTAGGTTCAGACCTATGGGGTCACACATATTAGAGTTCACAATCTGATCGAATGGTTGATCGATGATTGAGAATCGTTCTAGTGTTAAGCATTCAATACAATTAATGTTTAACCTAGTGCAAGTGTTGCAGGAGGATCGATTAGTAATTAGATTGCTAATTGGCTTAATTTGATTAAGCCAGAGGACTAAGATTAAGTCTAATTAAATATAATTTAAATAAATTTAATTTGGACTTGATTGGATCAAGTCTAATTGATTTACTGGATAAGCTAAGTGCAAAGAAGAACTAGTCCTAGTTTAATTAGGACTTAGGTCAACCCAATTTCTAATTTGATTAGAAATTAAATCAAAATTTAATCTAATTTAATTTAATTTAATTATATTTTTAATTAAATTAAAATATATTCTAATTAGGTTAAATAAATTTTGATTTTATTTAGTTCAAAGATCAAGTTGGACCAAGTCAAATTGGAAGTCCTAGTAAGACTAGGACTTGTATAAATCCAATCTCTAATTTAATTAAAAATTAAAATTTAATTTAATTTAATTTGATTTAATTAAGGTCTTGATTGGACTAAGATCTATTCTAATTGGGTCAAAATAAATCTAATTTAATTTGATTAAAAGATTTTGTTTGACCAAGTTAAATTGGAAGTCCTAGTATGACTAGGACTTCCTTGCGCCGCCTTAGCCCCAACGTCCCCCCCACTCCTATTTTTCAGGATATTTTCATAGAAAACCCTTTCTATTAGGGCTTCACAGATGCCCATAGTTTCTCCCTTCCTTGTTACATGAAAATTGGTTATAGACCAAGTCAAACAATGAGTTGGTTTTGATTTAAATTCTATGAGATAGAATTTTAAGCAGCCAAAAACTTCTTGAAGGAAAATCATGATTTTTCAGACCAGGTTCATTCAGATCTGATCGAATTAAGAGATATATTTTAAAAAAAAAAAAATTTGATCCAGATCAGATCTGAAATATTTTAGATCTAATTTTTATTATTCTAATAATAAAAATAAAATCTAGATAAATTAAATCAAATTTAATTCACCTTGATGTAGGGTAATCCTATTACCCGTTGATGATCCTGTAAGCAGCGGAAGGTTCTGGATCTAGCCATGCAAGTGCCTGGCCTCTATCGATATCCACTCATGTTGGATCTGGAGATCCTCTTCTTCTCTATCACATCTCCAAAAATTAGTTATGAATCTGATTTGGAGGATCTTCAAAATGGCTTTCGAAGATCAGCAATTGTCCTTTGCAGCAGCGCAGCCTTCTAGCTTTCTATCGCCTTTCTCTTGCCTGGATCGCACCAACTGGATCCCAAACTACTTTGGGCATGGAGAGGAGAGGGAGAAGATGGTCTTGGCATGGAGGAGGAGGAGAGAGGCAGCCTTGGGGCATGGAGAATTGTTGTCACTTTTGGGTTGGGTGCAGGGTCTTATTTATAGACTATGCATGATCCAACTCCTCTTCATCCCAACCAATCACAACCCTTTGTGAAATCAGATCTAAATCTGATTGGTGGGAATAGAGTCCCTTGGATTCATCCTTAGATGGCACCTAAGACCAGTCAAAGTTGGTTTTGAGGAGGAGTCTAATTGGAATCCAAAAAGGAGATAGAGTCCCTGCCCAACAGGGACTCCTAGGTGCCTCAAACGCCCTCCTCCTTGCCAGCTTCTGGCAGGAGGACAAGCCCCCATCAGCTCTCCAATAGGTGCGTGACATGTGGACAAAAGTCAAAGTATCAATGGTCAATATTTGACCAGTCAAAGGTAAACTTTTGACCAAAGTCAAAGGATGAGAAATGGCAGGTGACCAAAAATGGTAGGTATTATCTTACAAAATAAGACAATCCTTTTCTGATCTGGACAGGCTCCAGTTAGATCAAGTAAAGGCCTCTGATCGAGCACAAACTCCTTTGCTCAGTCAGGACAACTTTTTAGGATAGTAAATGAAGAATGTTAGGTTCAATCGAGTGCTAGCACGATTTTCCTTGAACCTAATTGAATCTCATTCAGATCAATTGAAGTAGGATCAGTTCAATTGATGATCACCAGATTCAAACCCTTGTTTGTGTGACCCAGTTAGGTTCAGTTCTGTATGGTAATGGGATATGTCATGATCTCTATCATCGACATCATCGAAACTCCTTTCGATGGATCAGAACTCTTCTGATTCGAACAGCTAGAATGATCGATCATCTAAATCATTCTAATTGCTCCCAAAATCCACCAGTGACACCTAGCAGTATATGGTGGCAACCCATCAGAGCTGAATGCGAACCTCTTGGTGCAGCTACCTGTGTGATTAAGTTCTTCTATCTTGAGCCCCGATCAGATTAGGGTTAAGGTGAACTCGTCAAACCCTAGTTTCTGTCATATGATGTAATCATTCGATTCAAGTCCGATGTGAAAATCCTAAATAGAAACTCTTTCTATTATTTCACTCTGCCATGGCCATGGGCTTCTGGACTTGATTCTCATGATCATCATAGGGCTGCTCCTCTACCACCGAGGTAGATAGATTCCATCTTGATGCAATCCAGTTCCTACAATGAACATGCTATAGCCAACATACACCTCAGGGTTCCGATATGGCTAGGAGATCCGAGTAATGGTGTAGTCAAACTATAACACCCTCAAGGTGAACTGTCGATGCACCTCAGGTCAAAGAACCAGACACACTACTGCAGCATCGAGTCAGTCATTGACGAGAAGGTAGACTTCCTAATGACTACTCGAGGTGGTCACGCTCAGTGCCCTCGTTCTCTAACGAGTACCTGTACTCTCGCTCCGGTGTCTCCACACCATAGACTCAAGACTCATCTACTAAAGAGAAGCGATTGTACACCAACCTTCCGGATCAATCACCATCCTCGTGATGATCCTATGGTCGGGAGCATTTTATGAGTTAATAATGATTATTCATGTCTTAAATTTTCAACTCTTGAAAATATGAATTATCATTACCATTAACTCAAAGGATGTATCACAGACACTAAATACACATATGTGATAGAAAATAACCCATTTTATTGATTTTAGTCAAAATTATAATTTTGCCCCTAGAAGTGTATTACAAGTGTCAGCCAATTCTGGCTTCTAGGGCACATATATCTAACAATCTCCCACTTGTCCTAAAGCCAATTGGCTACAAGTCTAAGTCCCATCTTCTCAAGGTGGGCTTCGATCTTCTGCTGGCCCAACGGCTTTGTAAGTGGGTCTGCCACATTATCTGTGGAGTTGACTCTCTTGACCTCGACGTAACCCTTCTCGAGGTAATCGCGGATGAGGTGGTATCGCCGCTCAATGTGCTTGGATTTTTGGTGAGACCTCGGCTCCTTAGCAAGGGCTATGGCGCCATTGTTGTCGCAGTATAGAGGAATGGCATCTGATGGCATTACTCCAATTTCTGCAGCAAACTTCTTGTACCAGAATGCTTCCTTCGCAGCCTCTGATGCAGCGATATATTCTGCTTCCATGGTGGAATCTGCTATCACAGTTTGCTTGGAAACTCTTCCAGCTGACAGCACCACCATTGCACACAAACAGACTCCCAGATGTCGACTTTCGATCATCTATATCGGACATGAAATCCGAGTCTGTGTATCCCTGGACTTGGAGTTCTCCGTTACCAAAGACCAACATCATATCCTTAGTTCTTCTCAAGTACTTAAGGATACATTTCACAGAAGTCCAGTGTTCTTCACCTGGATTTGACTGATATCTGCTTGTGACACTCACAGCATGGGCTATATCAGGTCGTGTACATAGCATGGCATACATGAGGCTCCCTATTGCAGAAGCATAAGGGATCTTGCTCATGCATTCTATTTCCTCAGGTGTGCTAGGGCACATCTTCTTGGAAAGATGAATACCATGTCTGAAGGGTATTAATCCCCTCTTAGAGTTTTCCATACTAAACCTCTTTAGTACTTTCCTCTATGTACATCTTCTGTGAAAGTCCTAGCATCCTATTCGGTCTATCCCTATAGACCTTAATTCCTAGAATAAAGGATGCTTCACCTAGGTCTTTCATGGAGAATTCCTTGGACAACCATATTTTGACTGTGTCAACATGGGAATATCATTCCCAATAAGGAGGATGTCATCCACGTACAATACGAGGAAGACAACAGCGCTCCCACTGACCTTTTTGAAGAACACATGGTTCCTCTTCATTTTTGATGAAACCAAACTTTTTGATCACATCATTGAAATGAGTGTTCCAGCTCCGAGATGCTTGCTTAAGTCCATATATGGACCTTTGCAGCTTGCAAACCTTGTGATCAGTATCACTGGATGTGAAACCTAGCGGCTGTTCCATATAGATATCTTCCTCAAGATATCCATTTAAGAATGCCGTTTTCACGTCCATTTGCCATATTTCATAATCGAAATAGGCTGCAACGGCAAGCAATGTGCGGATGGATTTTAGCATAGCCACTGGGGAAAAGGTATCCTGATAGTCAATGCCTTCGCGTTGACTATAACCTTTTGCCACTAGTCTAGCCTTGAATGTCTCCACATTCCCATCTGCACCAATCTTTCTCTTGAAGATCCATTTACACCCAATAGGTACTATACCTTCTGGTGGATCTACCAAGGTCCAGACTTGGTTTGAGTGCATCGAGTCAATTTCTGACTGCATTGCCTCTAGCCATTTCTCGGAGTCGATATCTGATATCGCCTCGTTGTAGGTTTTGGGATCATCACCATGAGCACCATTACCTACGAGGAACATTTTCTCTACTTCCTCTGAAATAATACCTAAGTATCTTTCAGGGGGATGGAAAACTCTTTCCGATCTACGAGGTGGAGGAGGTAGTGTTCTTATTGGCTCAACCTGATTTGGTTCCAATTGGTCCTTAGCTCGTTGTACTTGTGAGACTTTCTCATCAAGCTTAATCTGCTTTCCAATGCCGCTATCTTGAATAAACTATTTTTCAAGAAAGATGGCATGTCGACTCACAATCACATTGTGGTCTTCTGGAATGTAGAAATAGTATCCTAATGACTCTTTAGGATATCCTATGAATCGAGCTCTAAAGGACCTAAACTCTAACTTGTCCGCTTGTTGTCTTTTGACATGAGCCAACAACCCCAAATTCTGAGATGACTCAGACTTGGTTTCTTACCATGCCATATCTCATACGGTGTGGTAGGAACGGTTTTAGAGGAAACCCTATTCAGTAGATAAATTGAAGTTAACAATGAGTGTCCCCAAAGAAAATCAGGGAGGTCTGTGAAGCTCATCATGGATCGGAACCATATCCAATAGAGTCCGATTTCTCCATTCTGAAACCCCATTGAGTTGAGGTGTTCCTGGTGGAGTCCATTGAGAGACTATGCCATTTTTCTTGAGATAGTCTAGGAATTTTCGGCTAAGGTATTCACCTCCTCGATCTGATCGAAGAACCTTAATGGGTTTTTCAGTTTGTTTTTCTACTTCATGTCTGAATTCTTTGAACTTTTCAAAAGCTTCAGACTTGTGTCTCATAAGATACACATACCCATACCTAGACAGATCATCGGTAAAGGTAATGAAGTAGACAAAATTGCCTCTAGCCGGCACATCAAATGGGCCGCACACATCAGTATGTACTAGGGCAAGGAGATCTGTGGCCCTTTCCCCATGTCCTAACAAAAGGGAGTTTAGTCATTTTGCCTTGAAGACAAGATTCACAAGTTGGATATGACTCGAAAGTCAATGGACTCAATAGCCCATTTTTCTCCAATTTGTTGATCCTATCTTCTGCTATATGACCTAATCTCAGGTGCCATAGATATCCTATCATTTGGACTATCCCTAGGTCGTTTGGCATTCACGTTTTGCTCGATAGTTAGAAAATAGGTACATCAATATGTAGCTGATAAAGACCATTAATAAGGAAACCATTTGCAATTTTATTTCTTTCATAAAGAATGTTACAATGGTCCTTAAAGAAGGTAATCACATAGCCTTCTAGTGCTAAGCATGAAACAGAAATCAAATTCCTGCTAGCTGCAGGCACATAATAACAGTCTTTCAAAACTAAGTCTAAACCAGATGGTAATCGAAGAGGGTATGTTCCCACGGTTACCACTGCAGCAACTCTTGCTCCATTACCGATGCGTAGGATCATGTCTCCATCCCTCAGCCTCCTGCTATCCTCAAGACCCTGCATGGAAGTGCACAGATGAGCACTAGAACCAGAGTCAAGCACCCAACTGGATGCAGAAGAAACCGTAAGGTTAGACTCAATAACGAGCATACCTCCAGAAGGACCTTCCTTCTTGTTCTTCAGGGTGGCCAGGTAAGTAGGGCAGTTCCGCTTCCAATGGCCGTCGCTGTTGCAATGGAAACACTTTTCTTTGACATCGGCCTTCTTTTTCGGCTCTGCCTTCTTCTTCTTTCCTCCTTCCACCTTCTTGCTTTTTCACAGACTTCTTTTTCTTTCCATAAGACTTTCTTTTGGAAGAAGTCCATTCCATAGCAAGAACTGAGCCTTTAGAACCTTTCATAGAAAGCTCAGCGGTAACCAGCATATTCATTAATTCGGCCAAGGAATTCTGAAGTTTATGCATGTGGTAATTCATGATGAATTGCCCATATGCATCAGTCAAGGATTGCAGAATAATATCATTCTGCAGATCCAAGTCTAACTTCACACCGAGCTTCTCAAGCTCTTCCATGTCCTTGATCATCATCAGACAGTGATCTTGGACTGACTGCCCATCACGCATCTTAGCCTTAAAAAGTCATTTCGTGACTTGATATTTGGCTGCGCGACTCTGTTCACCAAACATCTCCTGCAGGTGAGCCAACATTTGGCGAGCAGTCCCGATATCTTCATGTTGGCGCTGGAGCTCATCAGACATCGAGCCCAACATGTAATATCTGGCCTTATTATCTTCGTCTATCCATTTTTCCAGAGATGCTCTCTGTTCAGTGGATGGACGGGCTGGTAAGGTGGGAGGGTCCTGGTCCAATACATGGGTTAACTTCTCGAAATCCAAAATAATTTTGTAGTTCCTGAGCCAATCTTTATAATTGGTTCCGAGTCAGTCTATGTGTGTCCAGGATACGTGCTAATGGGTTGGACGCAGACATTTTTCTGTAGAGAGTCAAAGATTCTAGTTAGATACTGTAATTAAGACTTGACCAATTTATTTAGAAATTTTATTTTTAAATAAATTAGCTCCCACTATTTTCTCGGATCCCTACACTCCCTCTGTAGAGATGCAAAAATCTCCATGATTAATGATTTCTAGTGGGTGGTGCGGTCTCACCAACTGACTCATCACCTCACCTAACAGTTATTGGTGATGGGTTAGCCAATGAGTGAACAACTCTTGTTCAATGATTCTCTAATCATGGTGCACCCAAACTTGGTCTCTAATTCATGAATCTCACCGTATCCGAAATATTGATCCACTCCTTAGTTAAGTCAGACCCACCATTTGCATAGATTGGATTCCTAATTGAGTCTCTCACCGTATCCAAATATTGAGCCCAACTCATCCTCCAGCCCATAGCATCCAATGCCTAATAGACATGGTTGCATCTTTCCCGGTGCAACTGAGCCACTGTATCCAATCCGAGAACAATCAACCCCGGAAGGGCCCGCACATCTACAATGGTGGAAGACCTCAGACTTAATCTTTTCTTAGGGAGAATTGATTCAGGTCTCATTAAACTAGACTTGACATAGTCATAACAATTATGACTAACCT
>QRFJ01004078.1:126513-173539 GCA_006176705.1 Cocos nucifera | reverse complement strand
ACATTGCTTGCCGTTGCAGCCTATTTCGATTATGAAATATGGCAAATGGACGTGAAAACGGCATTCCTAAATGGATATCTTGAGGAAGATATCTATATGGAACAGCCGCTAGGTTTCACATCCAGTGATACTGATCACAAGGTTTGCAAGCTGCAAAGGTCCATATATGGACTTAAGCAAGCATCTCGGAGCTGGAACACTCGTTTCAATGATGTGATCAAAAAGTTTGGTTTCATCAAAAATGAAGAGGAACCATGTGTTTTCAAAAGGGTCAGTGGGAGCGCTGTTGTCTTCCTCGTATTGTACGTGGATGACATCCTCCTTATTGGGAATGATATTCCCATGTTGACATCAGTCAAGATGTGGTTGTCCTAAGGAATTCTCCATGAAAGACCTAGGTGAAGCATCCTTTATTCTAGGAATTAAGGTCTATAGGGATAGACCGAATAGGATGCTAGGACTTTCACAGAAGATGTACATAGAGGAAGTACTAAAGAGGT
Source organism: Cocos nucifera (assembly GCA_006176705.1). Classification (NCBI taxonomy): domain Eukaryota; kingdom Viridiplantae; phylum Streptophyta; class Magnoliopsida; order Arecales; family Arecaceae; genus Cocos; species Cocos nucifera. The sequence continues at coordinate 173,039 of QRFJ01004078.1, read as the reverse complement.
TTAGTATGGAAAACTCTAAGAGGGGATTAATACCCTTCAGACATGGTATTCATCTTTCCAAGAAGATGTGCCCCAGCACACCTGAGGAAATAGAATGCATGAGCAAGATCCCTTATGCTTCTGCAATAGGGAGCCTCATGTATGCCATGCTATGTACACGACCTGATATAGCCCATGCTGTGAGTGTCACAAGCAGATATCAGTCAAATCCAGGTGAAGAACACTGGACTTCTGTGAAATGTATCCTTAAGTACTTGAGAAGAACTAAGGATATGATGTTGGTCTTTGGTAATGGAGAACTCCAAGTTCAGGGATACACAGACTCGGACTTCATGTCCGATATAGATGATCGAAAGTCGACATCTGGAAGTCTGTTTGTGTGCAATGGTGGAGCTGTCAGCTGGAAGAGTTCCAAGCAAACTGTGATAGCAGATTCCACCATGGAAGCAGAATATATAGCTGCATCAGAGGCTGCAAAGGAAGCATTCTGGTACAAGAAGTTTGCTGCAGAAATTGGAGTAATGCCATCAGATGCCATTCCTCTTTACTGCGACAACAATGGCGCCATAGCCCTTGCTAAGGAGCCGAGGTCTCACCAGAAGTCCAAGCACATTGAGCGGCGATATCATCTCATCCGCGATTACCTTGAGAAAGGTTACGTTGAGGTCAAGAGAGTCAACTCCGCAGATAATGTGGCAGACCCACTTACAAAGCCGTTGGGCCAGCAGAAGATCGAAGCCCACCTTGAGAAGATGGGACTTAGACTTGTAGCCAATTGGCTTTAGGACAAGTGGGAGATTGTTAGATATATGTGCCCTAGAAGCCAGAATTGGCTGACACTTGTAATACACTTCTAGGGGCAAAATTATAATTTTGACTATAATTAATAAAATGGGTTATTTTCTATCACATATGTGTATTTAGTGTCTGTGATACATCCTTTGAGTTAATGGTAATGATAATTCATATTTTCAAGAGTTGAAAATTTAAGACATGAATAATCATTATTAACTCATAAACAGCTCCCGACCATAGGATCATCACGAGGATGGTGATTGATCCGGAAGGTTGGTGTACGATCGCTTCTCTTTAGTAGATGAGTCTTGAGTCTACGGTGTGGAGACACCGGAGCGAGAGTACAGGTACTCGTTAGAGAACGAGGGCACTGAGCGTGACCACCTCGAGTAGTCATTAGGGAAGTCTACCTTCTCGTCAATGACTGACTCGATGCTGCAGTAGTGTGTCTGGTTCTTTGACCTGAGATGCATCGGCAGTTCACCTTGAGGGTGTTATAGTTTGACTACACCATTACTCGGTCTCCTAGCCATATGGAACCCTGAGGTGTATGTTGGCTATAGCATGTTCATTGTAGGAACTGGATTGCATCAAGATGGAATCTATCTACCTCGGTGGTAGAGGAGCAGCCCTATGATGATCATGAGAATCAAGTCCAGAGAAGCCCATGGCCATGGTAGAGTGAAATAATAGAAAGAGTTTCTATTTAGATTTTCACATTGGACTCGAATCGAATGATTACATCATATGACAGAGACTAGGGTTTGACGAGTTCACCTTAACCCTAATCTGATCGGGGCTCAAGATAGAAGAACTTAATCACACAGGTAGCTGCACCAAGAGGTTCGCATTCAGCTCTGATGGGTTGCCACCATATACTGCTAGGTGTCACTGGTGGATTTTGGGAGCAATTAGAATGATTTAGATGATCGATCATTCTAGCTGTTCGAATCAGAAGAGTTCTGATCCATCGAAAGGAGTTTCGATGATGTCGATGATAGAGATCATGACATATCCCATTACCATACAGAACTGAACCTAACTGGGTCACACAAACAAGGGTTTGAATCTGGTGATCATCAATTGAACTGATCTAGTTCAATTGATCTGAATGAGATTCAATTAGGTTCAAGGAAATCGTGCTAGCACTCGATTGAACCTAACGTTCTTCTTTTACTATCATAAATAAGTTGTCCTGACTGAGCCAAAGGAGTTTGTGCTCAATCAGAGGCCTTCATATGGTCTGACTGGGGGTTGTCCAAGTCAGAATAGGTTGTCTTATTTGTAAGACATTACCTGCCATTTTTGGTCACCTGCCATTTCTTGTTCTTTGACTTTGGTCAAAAGTCTACCTTTGACTGGTCAAACGTTGACCATTGACCCTTTGACTTTTGACCACATGTCATGCACCTATTGGAGAGCTGGTGGGGGCCTGTCCCCCTGCCAGAACCTGGCAAGGAGAAGGGCGCACGCCAAGGGTGGCGTGAGCCCAAGTAGGAGGCGCCTAGGAGTCCTTGTTGGACAAGGACTCCACCTCCCTTTTGGATTCCAATCAGAGTTCTACTAAGAATCCAGTTTGACTGGTCTTAGGCGCCCTCTAAGGAGGAATCCAGGGGTCTCTATTCCAACCAATCAGATTTAGATCTGATTTCACAAAGGGTTGTGATTGGTTGAGAGGAAGAGGAGTTGGATCACAAGAGGTCTATAAATAAGACCCTGCGCCCAACCCTAATTCTAATGAAGAATTTTCCCACGCCCCAAGGCTGCCTCTCCCCTCCTTCTCCATGCCATAGTCTCTTCTCCCCTTGCTCTCCACGTCCAAAAGTGTTTTGGACTTAGGTTGGTGCGATTCAGATCAAGGAAAGGCGATCAAAAGCAAGAAGGCTGCGCTGCTGCAAAAGGACGACTGCAGATCTTCAAAAGAGTTTTGAAGATCCTCCAGATCAGATCCAGATCTAATTTTTGGAGGTGTGATAGAGAAGAAGAGGATCTCCAGATCCAATCCGAGTGGATACCGGTAGAGGCCAGGCGCTTGCGTGGCTAAGATCCAGAACCTTCCGCTGCAATCAGGATCATCTACAGGGTAATAGGATTACCCAAATCAGGTAAATTAAATTTGATTTAATTTATCTTTATTTTATTTTATTTATTAAAATAATAAGAATCAGATCTGAAACATATCAAGATCTGATTAAGATCAAGAGAAAATTTTTGAAATATATCTCTTGATCTAATCAGATCTGGACGAACCTGGACCGGGAAATCAGAATTTCCCTTCAGTCAAAAGACAACAAGTGGACAAGTTAGAGTTTAGATCTTTCAGAGCTCGATTCATAGGATATCCTAAAGAGTCATTAGGATACTATTTCTACATTCCAGAAGACCACAATGTGATTGTGAGTCGACATGCCATCTTTCTTGAAAAATAGTTTATTCAAGATAGCGGCATTGGAAAGCAAATCAAGCTTGATGAGAAAGTCTCACAAGTACAACGAGCTAAGGACCAATTGGAACCAAATCAGGTTGAGCCAATAAGAACACTACCTCCTCCACCTCGTAGATCGGAAAGAGTTTCCCATCCCCCTGAAGAGATACTTAGGTATTATTTCAAAGGACAGTAGAGAAAATGTTCCTCGTAGGTAATGGTGCTCATGGTGATGATCCCAAAACCTACAACGAGGCGATATCAGATATCGACTCCTGAGAAATGGCTAGAGGCAATGCAGTCAGAAATTGACTCGATGCACTCAAACCAAGTCTGGACCTTGGTAGATCCACCAGAAGGTATAGTACCTATTGGGTGTAAATGGATCTTCAAGAGAAAGATTGGTGCAGATGGGAATGTGGAGACATTCAAGGCTAGACTAGTGGCAAAAGGTTATAGTCAATGCGAAGGCATTGACTATCAGGATACCTTTTCCCCAGTGGCTATGCTAAAATCCATCCGCACATTGCTTGCCGTTGCAGCCTATTTCGATTATGAAATATGGCAAATGGACATGAAAATGGCATTCCTTAAATGGATATCTTGAGGAAGATATCTATATGGAACAGCCGCTAGGTTTCACATCCAGTGATACTGATCACAAGGTTTGCAAGCTGCAAAGGTCCATATATGGACTTAAGCAAGCATCTCGGAGCTGGAACACTCATTTCAATGATGTGATCAAAATGTTTGGTTTCATCAAAAATGAAGAGGAACCATGTGTTTTCAAAAAGGGTCAGTGGGAGCGCTGTTGTCTTCCTCGTATTGTACGTGGATGACATCCTCCTTATTGGGAATGATATTCCCATGATGACAATCAGTCAAATTATGGTTGTCCAAGGAATTCTCCATGAAAGACCTAGGTGAAGCATCCTTTATTCTAGGAATTAAGGTCTATAGGGATAGACCGAATAGGATGCTAGGACTTTCACAGAAGATGTACATAGAGAAAGTACTAAAGAGGTTTAGTATGGAAAACTCTAAGAGGGGATTAATACCCTTCAGACATGGTATTCATCTTTCCAAGAAGATGTGCCCCAGCACACCTGAGGAAATAGAATGCATGAGCAAGATCCCTTATGCTTCTGCAATAGGGAGCCTCATGTATGCCATGCTATGTACACGACCTGATATAGCCCATGCTGTGAGTGTCACAAGCAGATATCAGTCAAATCCAGGTGAAGAACACTGGACTTCTGTGAAATGTATCCTTAAGTACTTGAGAAGAACTAAGGATATGATGTTGGTCTTTGGTAATGGAGAACTCCAAGTCCTAGGGATACACAGACTCGGATTTCATGTCCGATATAGATGATCGAAAGTCGACATCTGGGAGTCTGTTTGTGTGCAATGGTGGTGCTGTCAGCTGGAAGAGTTCCAAGCAAATGGTGATAGCAGATTCCACCATGGAAGCAGAATATATCGCTGCATCAGAAGCTGCGAAGGAATCATTCTGGTATAAGAAGTTTGCTGCAGAAATCAGAGTAATGCCATCAGATGCCATTCCTCTATACTATGACAACAATGGATACCATAGCCCTTGCTAAGGAGCCGAGGTCTCACCAAAAATTCAAGCATATTGAGCGGCGATACCACCTCATCCGCGATTACCTCGAGAAGGGTTACATTGAGGTCAAGAGAGTCAACTCCATAGATAATGTGGCAGACCCACTTACAAAGCCGTTGGGCCAGCAGAAGATCGAAGCCCACCTTGAGAAGATGGGACTTAGACTTGTAGCCAATTGGCTTTAGGATAAGTGGGAGATTGTTAGATATATGTGCCCTAGAAGCCAGAATTGGCTGACACTTGTAATACACTTCTAGGGGCAAAATTATAATTTTGACTAATATCAATAAAATGGGTTATTTTCTATCACATATGTGTATTTAGTGTCTGTGATACATCCTTTGAGTTAATGGTAATGATAATTCATATTTTCAAGAGTTGAAAATTTAAGACATGAATAATCATTATTAACTCATAAAATGCTCCCGACCATAGGATCATCACGAGGATGGTGATTGATCCGGAAGGTTGGTGTACAATCGCTTCTCTTTAGTAGATGAGTCTTGAGTCTACGGTGTGGAGACACCGGAGCGAGAGTACAGGTACTCGTTAGAGAACGAGGGCACTGAGCGTGACCACCTCGAGTAGTCATTAGGGAAGTCTACCTTCTCGTCAATGACTGACTCGATGCTGCAGTAGTGTGTCTGGTTCTTTGACCTGAGGTGCATCGATAGTTCACCTTGAGGGTGTTATAGTTTGACTACACCATTACTCGGTCTCCTAGCCATATGGAACCCTGAGGTGTATGTTGGCTATAGCATGTTCATTGTAGGAACTGGATGGCATCAAGATGGAATCTATCTACCTCGGTGGTAGAGGAGCAGCCCTATGATAATCATGAGAATCAAGTCCAGAAGTCCATGGCCATGGCAGAGTGAAATAATAGAAAGAGTTTCTATTTAGATTTTCACATCGGACTTGAATCGAATGATTACATCATATGACAGAAACTAGGGTTTGACGAGTTTACCTTAACCCTAATCTGATCGGGGCTCAAGATAGAAGAACTTAATCACACAGGTAGCTGCACCAAGAGGTTCACATTCAGCTCTGATGGGTTGCCACCATATACTGCTAGGTGTCACTGGTGGATTTTGGGAGCAATTAGAATGATTTAGATGATCGATCATTCTAGCTGTTCGAATCAGAAGAGTTCTGATCCATCGAAAGGAGTTTCGATGATGTCGATGATAGAGATCATGACATATCCCATTACCATACAGAACTGAACCTAACTGGGTCACACAAACAAGGGTTTGAATCTGGTGATCATCAATTGAACTGATCTAGTTCAATTGATCTGAATGAGATTCAATTAGGTTCAAGGAAATCGTGCTAGCACTCGATTGAACCTAACGTTCTTCTTTTGCTATCATAAATAAGTTGTCCTGACTGAGCCAAAGGAGTTTGTGCTCAATCAGAGGCCTTCATATGGTCTGACTGGGGGTTGTCCAAGTCAGAAAAGGTTGTCTTATTTTGTAAGACATTACCTGCCATTTTTGGTCACCTGCCATTTCTTGTTCTTTGACTTTGGTCAAAAGTCTACCTTTGACTGGTCAAATGTTGACCATTGATACTTTGACTTTTGACCACATGTCATGCACCTATTGGAGAGCTGGTGGGGGCCTGTCCCCCTACCAGAACCTGGCAAGGAAGAGGGCGCACGCCACCCTTGGCGTGTGCCCAAGTTGGAGGCGCCTAGGAGTCCTCTGTTGGACAGGGACTCCATCTCCTTTTTGGATTCCAATTAGAGTTCTCCTAAGAACCAACTTTGACTGATCTTAGGCACCCTCTAAGGAGGAATCCAGGGGACTCTATTCCCACCAATCAGATTTAGATCTGATTTCACAAAGAGTTGTGATTGGTTGGGAAGAAGAGAAGTTGGATCACAGACAGTCTATAAATAAGACCCTGCGCCCAACCCAGATTATGATTGGAAGTGATTGAAAGGAATCACAATTCCCCATGCCCAAGGCTGCCTCTCCCCTCTTCCTCCATGCCAAACCACCTTCTCCCCTTCCTCTCCACATCCAAAAGGAGTTTTGGACTTTTGGTTGGTGCGATCTAGATCAAAGAAAGGCGACTGAAAGCTAGAAGGCTGCGCTGCTGCAAAGGACGACTGCTGATCTTCAAAAGGAGTTTTGAAGATCCTCTAGATTAGATCTAGATCTAATTTCTGGAGACATGATAGAGAAGAAGAGGATCTCCTAGATCCAGTCCGAGTGGATACCGGTAGAGGCCAGGCACTTGCGTGGCTAGATCCAGAACCTTCCGCTGCATACAGGATCATCAACGGGTAATAGGATTACCCATATCAAGGTAAATTAAATTTGATTTAATTTATCTAGATTTTATTTAAATTCTAAAATAATAATAATCAAATCTAAAACATTTTAGATCTAATCTAGATCAAATAGAAAAAAATTTAAAATCTATCTCTTGATCTGATCAGATCTGAACGAACTTGGTCCGAAAAATCAGGATTTTCCTTCACTTCTCCATTCTTAGCGAAGTCAGACGTTTTGATCACTTTATCAAAATGCATGTTCCAACTCCGTGATGCCTGCTTCAATCCATAAATGGATCTCTAAAGCTTGCACATCTTGGACTCATCTGTAGATGTAAACCCTTCAGGTTGTATCATATACACCTTTTCGATCAGCTCTCCATTTAGAAAAGCTATCTTAACATCCATCTGCCAGATCTCGTAGTCTAGATGGGCAACAATGGCAAGCATGATCTGAATGGACTTGAGTATTTCCATAGGGAAGAATGTCTCATCATAGTCAATACCATAGCATTGACGATATCCCTTGACAACCAGATGGGCTTTATAGGTCTCCACCTTTCCATCTACGCCTCTCTTTCTTTTAAAGACCCATTTACACCCAATGGGTTTAACCCCTTAAGTTTGGTCAACTAATGTCCATACTTCATTGACCTTTATGAAATCCATTTCGAATCTCATGGCTTCTAGCCATTTCTCATAGTCGAGTTTCTGCATCACATCCATATAAGTGATCGAGTCCTCATTGTTCTCATCAAGTTCGATGGGATCACCATCCTGGACTAAGAATCCATAGTATCTATCAGAATGGTGGGGTACCCTACCAAATCTTCTTAGTTATGCGGGTTCACTAGGCTTCAGATCTGATCTGATCCAATCCGACTTAGGTTTAACATTCTATGTTGGACTTTCTACCTATTGAACTACATCAAGTTCAATCTTAGAGGCAACAGTTCTTTCATTAAGGAACTTCTTTTTTGAAAAGGTTGTGCTAAGACTGATGAACACCTTTTATTCATCAACATGGTAGAAATAATTTTCTTTGATCTCTTTTTGCTACCCTATGAATGTACACTTGTCAGACCTAGGTCCAAGTTTGTCTGTAATTAACCGTTTGACATAAGCTAGGCACACTCAAATCCTAAGGTGTGAAAGTGCTAGCTTACGTCCTGTCCATATCTCATATGGGGTTTTAACTACAGACTTACTTGGAATCCTATTTAATAGATAATAAGCCAATTCGAGTGTATATCCCCAGAAGGATATCGACAAGCTGGCAAATCCCATCATGGATGAGACCATATCTAACAAAGTCCGATTTCTCCTTTTAGATACACCATTATGCTGGAGAAGTCTATTGAAAGAGAATTTCATTCTCTCCTAGATATGTTAGAAACTCACTGGAAAGGTATTCTCCTCCTCAGTCAGACTGAAGAGTTTTAATACTCTTTCTAATTTATTTTTCTACTTTACTTCAGAATCATTTGAACATTTCAAAAGAATTCGACTTATATTTCATCAGATAAACATATCCATATCTGGATAGATCATCTGTAAAAGTGATGAAGTAGACATATCTACCACTTGCACTTATGCTCATTGGTCCACAAACATCAGTGTGTACTAGACCTAAGTGTTCATTGGCTCTCTCACCTTTTTCAATAAAAGGTGACTTGGTCATTTCACCAAGAAGACATGACTTATAGGTTGGAAGTGATTCACAATCATTAACTTTGAGGATTCCCTCCTGAGTCAACCTATTTATCCTATTCTTGTTTATATGACCTAGTCTATAGTGCCATAAGTAGATATCTGAAACACTATCTAATCTAGGATGCTTGCCAGTAGAATAGACTACATTAATAGGTTGTGATAACATATATACATCATTATTCGATTGTCTACAGAAAGCAGTAACACCATTTAAAATGACATTACAAACTCATTTTTTTATTAAAATTTCATAATTGTTCATGGCCAAAAGACTTACAAAAATGATATTTAAAAAGAAACTAGGACAGAAATGACAATCACTAAGAGCAATGGTATAAGATTCAAATATAAGTTTCAAAATTTCTAAAGCTAGAACTAGAATTGGTCTTCCATATCCAATGTTCAGGAATCTCTCACCCAACTTGAAACTTCTACTGACCTGCAACCGCTGCAATGAATTGCAAATATGGTAAGGGCTATCGGTATCCAATACCCAGTCAATAATATCATAAATAGAGAAATTGCAAGGAGTTATCATATAAATACATTGCCCAGCAACAGCATATTTCTTTCTCTGCCTATTCGGATCCAGGAAGGCAATGTACTGAGGATAGTTCCTCTTTCAGTGCCCCCACTTCTTGCAAAATAAGCATTCAACTTGACTCTTATCTGGCTTGGTCTTTGGGGTCTGAGCTTGCATTGGTGTCCTTGCATGAACATGCACCTTCTTGATTTTCTTCTTCTTGTTCTTATTCCCTTTTTCAAAGGATTGAGAATGAGATGACGAACCTCCCACTAAGTTCACCAACTTCTTATGGAGTTGGTGATCCTTCTCAATGTTCTGAAGTGACTCCAGTAACCCATGGTAGTCCACTTAAGGCTTTGACATTCTATAATATGTAAGGAATGGGAGTTAAGACTTAGGTAGTGAGTTCAGTATTGCATCTTTCCTAAGTTATTTATGCAAGAAAAAGTCGAGCTTGCTCAAGCACTCTATCAGCTCGATCATGCACAATACATGATCAGTGATAGAGGCACCATCCCACATTCTAACGTTGAAGATGACACATTTAGTCTTGTGTCTCTCAACATCATCGGGTGTGCCAAAAGAATCCTCCAATACTTGGTGCATTTCGTTTGGCTGAGCTATCTCAAACTTGCGACTGAACTTGTCGCTCATCGTAGCCAGCATAATGCAGCATATCATGGTTCGATCACTGAGCCACTTCTGATAAGTATCTCTAACTGTTCCACATGCATTGGTAGCTGGCTCCTCAGGTGCAGGATCCATCAGCACATATAGGATCCGTTCATGCTCTAGGACAATCTTCAACTTTCGGTACCAGCTATCGAAGTTGACTCCCACCAACTTATCATTATCCAACAATGATCAGAGTGATAGAGAAGTGGCCATGCCTACACAAAGAAAAATCAAAACCTAATTAGATATTGATTCATTAAACCTAAAGATTTGGACTTTAATCAAAAGATTTCTCTCACTATTTTATTCAAATTGGTAGCCTCTACCTCCAATTCGAGGAATTATCCTAATTGCTTAGTAGGTACTAAAATTCACGTAGACTGTATACAAGCCCAACTTTGGTTAGCCCACCCATGTACATCTAAGGATAGATTCATAACCAATTTCTCAAAATTATTTTTAGAAATTAAATTTTGCCCCAGGTCCTGATCAGTTGGCTTTAGCCTTCTCAGAAAAAGATCCAGTTAGGTCCAACCATTAACATGACCATACTTTGCCCATCCAAGCAATGAATAATCAAGCCCAACATTGGTTGGCCCACCTAACCACCATTTAGAAAGATGCATTTAAGAGATCATATAATGAATGATAATTCCATCAATCGATAAGCACCAAGCCTTTGGGCTTCCAATAATTATCCAACTGATGGACACATTATCATCCACTTTAATGGGAGGCTATGATCCAGTTATTATATAACTATTTTATTTTAGGGATCTAATAATTTTAGAAAATTTATTTATAGAAGTGAGTGGGTCAGATTAACCAGCTTGTCATGATCCTCCCACTAACTTCACCAAATTAGCTTAAGGGAGACTATTAATAGGCTGGTCTAGGAGCACCTAAATCAATCAAACTTATTTACCTAGTTGACTTGGGTTAGCTCAAATAGTCAAGCGATCGGATCAAAACATAATCTAATCAAGAGACCAGATAAGTTCGATCAGTAGAAGGGTCTGCCAAGCTTGCCTTAGACACTATTAGAAATGGCCAGATAAGTGGGCTGCTAATTAAAAACCACTATTTTGGTTTACCTTAAACACCAACTGGATTAATTAGTTTTAATTAGATCAACCTAATGGTTCGTGCTAGACTGCGTAGCCAAGAATCAAGTCCATCTTGGATCCTATTAAAGATATGGACTTGACCAACTACAACTATTATGATTGATCTAGAGAATCGTTGACCTAATCTAAGACAACAATTGACTAGATTTAATCAATTCTCTAATTAAGTCCATTCTTTAATCTAACCCTAGGTCTAATCCAATTAATGGATCTAATCTCCACTAATCCATTTAACCTAAGGTATTTTGATTTGTGTCTTAGGATCATCAATTCACGATCCTAGATCCTAATTAATCAACTTCATAATTCTCAATTAAGTTTTGGACTGAGGGTTGGGGTTTGACTTTTTAAAAATGATTTTCATATTTATAAAATATTTTTATAACATGGTTCTATCAACCAAGTTACATGTTTTATTTATAATCAATATGTAAGTAAAATAAAAATAAAACTACTTTAGATCTAATCTAAACAGGTTCATCTAATTAAAAAGGTTTCAATAATAATCAATCATAAATCTTTCTAGATCAAATCTAACATATTTATGATGATTGAAGTCAGATTAAAATATTTTTAATCAGATCATAAAATCTCTAAGATCTAATCTAAAATTTTATGATCAATATTTTAGATCTACACATACTAGAACAACTTATTCACTGTAAGGAGTAAAACTTATAGCAAGACAATCTTATGACAGTCCGTGCAATCTAAAATATTTTATTTTATTTTTTTAAATTTTAAATTTAATAATTATATTATAAATTAGATCTAATCTAAGAAATAATCTAGACATGCGTAAAAATCATGTAATAAGAATGTAGGCTCTGATACCAATTGAACGAATCAGATCTAAGGTTTCATAAGTAGATTTTAAAACTTTTTCAAAATTTTGACATGAAAGACTTAAATAAATTTAAAATTTATTTAAATAACTATGTAAATACCTAGATCTCAGATCTATTATATCATTATGATATGATATTAAATCAAAAATTAAATCAAATAAGAAAGAAAAAGGTTGATCAAATCAATCTAAATTTAGACTACATCAAATACAGGTATAAAGTTTATAGATCAGATCTATTACCTGAGCAAGTTTAGACATTCTAACTTACTGATCCATACATGAGGATGATGTCAATAGCCGCACATACGTCCAGTCTCTAGGAGTCGTCCACATGAGCCTACAATCTCTGATCTAAAGTCCGATGTAGGAAATCAGCACTGCATGCTAGTATTGTGATGATCCTTCTTCGACGATCGATCCGATCCTTCCTTTTTCATAATTTGGACTCTCCAAAATATGTGAAAAAAAAAATGAGAGTTTTCTAATTTGAGACTCTCTCAAAAAAAACTCAAAAGAAAGGAGGAGAGTTTGAAAATAAAACAGCCCTAGAAGAAGATCCTCTTCTTCTTCTCTTTTTTCTCACCTAGACACCTAGTTTGGTGCCTATGGAACCACCATGCCCAAGGACCCTCCTCCCCTAATTTTTGTACACCCCAAACATCTCCAAAATCTCTATGTTTCACAAAAAAATTAGAATAAAATTCACCCAATAAATAGCGAAAAAGAAGAGTCCAATTTAGGTCAAATTCCTAGACTAGGAATATCCAAACATGGGAAGTTGTTGGGGCGGCCAACTCTTGGGTGCCTTCTCCATAATTTTTGGGGTGGACCAGCAAGGGAGGGTAAACAAGGAAGGAGATTCTTTCATAAAATAAGAGAATAATTAATTAAAAGAGGGGGCAGCAGTCAAGGGAAGATGTTTTGGTCAATAAGGATTCTATCTCATAGAATCCTAAGCAAAACCAATTCCTCCTTTGACTTGGTCTTCTACCTAACTTCCAAATATTACTTGGAGGAAGAGAGGCAACATGGATTCAGGAAGAAAGGGATTTTCTATGAAAAATATCTAAAAAATAGGTATGGGGTCATTGGGACCAAGGTGGCACAAGGAGATAGGGAGTCCTAGTCTCACTAGGACTCCTGTTTTGACTTGGTCAAACAAGATCTTTTAACGAAATAAAATCAAGATTAAATCAACCCAATTAAATAAGACCCTAATCCATTTAAGAATTAAATTAAATTAAATTAAATTATATTTAATTCTAATATATTTTCTAATCAAATTAGAAAATTAGGTTAATCCAAGTCCTAGTTAGACTAGGACTACTTCTTCCTTGCACTTGGCTTATCCAATAAATCAATTGGACTTGATCCAATTAAGTCTAAACCAAATCTAATTAAATTATATTTAATTAGACTTAATCTCAGCCTATTAGTGTAATCAAATTAAGCTAATTAGTAATCCAATTGCTAATCGATCCTCCTGCAATACTTGCGCTAGGTTAAACACCAATCGTATTGATCATTTAATCCTAGAACGATTCTTAATTGTTGATCAACCATCCGATCAGATTATAAGCTCTAATATGTATGACCTCATAGGTCCAAATCTAAGCCAGTAGCATAGGATTAAATTTTTATTCCAATCGAAGTGACTATCTAGCAATGATATCCGACGATCGGATAGGTCGAAGGTGTAGAACACCATCCTTAGAAACCATGCGGATATAGCCTTCATATAATTCATTCTCTTGACCGTAATGCTCGTAGGATACATCAAAATTCAATTGTCAACTTTGATCAAATTGTCCACATTATATTTCAAAATATCAAATCCATCTGATGGATTATCCTGACCAAGGTTTTGCTATATTGAAACATAGTGATACATTCTTCTCCAACTCTTAGAGTGTTCAATTCCATCTTAATCACACTCCAACTTTGCAAGTAGTTGATTATACCAAGAAGCCTTTCATTGTAGAATTATAAATTCAATTAGTCCAGTACCAAAGCATAGTGAGTTGCTTGGAAGTCACTGAGGTGATCTTAGGTCTAAGGAATATTTATACCTATATCCCATCAGAGAAATTCTTGACAGTAGAATGATCTAGAGTTGGTCATGTTCAATGATGATGTACCCATACATCTCATCTATATGCCATACCAGTATCTTCATACGCCATGGTTAAGAGGATAACCAACCTATACGGCATATAGCGCTCTATGCTCGATAGACGATGTCATTCTAATTAACAACCTATCATTTGATCGTGAATAAATTTAAGAACTTAATTGATAAATTCTTTCTTTATCGAAACTAAATAGTCCTAAGAACTTCATCACAATAATAGAGTTCATTAGAAGATATTATCTTATGATGAAAAAGATGCCAAAATATTTTTCATGAATTAATAAATCAATTACAGTATCTCAACCATCAACAGACTGATGATTGACTTTGGAACATAATTTTCAACATATATCATATATTAAATTAAAAAAATAGAATTTTAAATTTGATCACACCAAAACAAAACTATTCTAGATATTTTATAGAACTATTTTATAACTAGTCTAAGTATGCACCTTTCATATCTCATATGAATAAATTAAAAATAAAAATTATATTTTCTATTTCTCAAATCTTGTTACAATAATTATAACATCAAAAAAATAAAAATAAAATAGATCTAAAATTATATTTAACCAAATTAACAACATGATTATACTAGACTACACATAGAACTATTCCATTCCTAGTCTAGTCATGCATCTCATGCATTATAGTTCTAAATCATAAAATTTTTAATTTTTTAATTTTAGATCTAATCACATCTAATGTAATATCTAAAATTATTTAATATTAAATTATAAATAAAAATAAAATAAGATCTAGAATAGATTTGAAGAACTGCTAACATAGCTCTGATACCAATTGAAGAAAAAATCCTATTTTTTGGCAAAGGACTGTTTAGATCTGATTGGATCTGAAAAAGTATTTTAAATTTTTTTAAAAAAAATCTTAAATAGATCTAAGAGATCTCAGATTTAATCCTAAAGATCTAATATTAAAATAAAATAAAATTAAATCTAATTTAATTTCATACCTTATTTTAGGTAATTAGATTATCCAGATGATGATCTTGACGCTCCTAAGGTTCTGGATCGAGCCACCCATATGCCTGGCCTATACTATAGTCCACTCAAGTAGGATATAGATGTCTTCTCCTTCTAAATCAATGCTCCAAAATTCAGATCTTGATCTGATCTTGAAGTTTTTCAAAACTCTTTTTGAAGAAGCAGCAGTCTTCTCTTTCAAAAGTGCAATCTTCTTCCTGATCTGGGTGTTAATACTCTTTGGACTTCTCTTGAACTTGTGCCCAACTCCTTAGGCATGAAGAGCGGATAGAGAGGATTAGAGGGAGGCATGGAAGAGAGGAGCCTTGTGGATTGATGAAAGGAAGAAGCACAAAAATCCTAGGCATAAATAAGGTTTAAATAGACCCTACTGTGCCATGCAGTGCCACATCATCCCAGCCAATCGGAGGCCTTTATTTAATCAGATAAAATTTTGATTGGTGGGATGATGTTATCTGATCCAATTAGATGAGAGTTCCTCAAAAGAACACATAGGTGGCACCAACATTGGATAAACCCAAACTATTTGGTGCCCTAGTGTTTGATCATATCAAAATATCCTAGAGTCCCATCTACATGGGACTCCTGCCTTATCCACATGGGGCACACACCTATGGTGGCATGCACCCTCTCTCTTTTTTTCATTAGTAGGGGGATAAGACCCCTAGGTGCTCTCCAATGAGTGCATGACACATGGCCCTTTGTCTAAGTGTCCAAGGTCAACTATTGACCCTTGTCCAAAAATAAGAATTGGCAGGTGATAAGAATTGGTAGGTATTATCTTAAATCTATGTAATGAATTAGGACAATCTTTTTTTGATTTGGATAAGCTTCTGTCAAGCTAAGATAAGGTTCTTGAGTGAGTCCACAAAAATTTGGCTTAGTCGAGATGATCAGAATGCTCATAGAAGGAGAATGTTAGGCTCAATCGTGTGCTAGCATAATTTTCTTGAACCTAATTGAATCTTATCCAAATCAATTGAACTAGGTTGGCCTAGTTGATAACATCCAGACCCAAATCCTTATTTGTGTGACTCAGTTAGGTTTAGTTTCATATGGTAATGAGATATGTTGCAATATCTATCATCAATGTCATCAAAACACCTTATGGATCAAAACTTTTCAGATTCATACAATTAGAATGATTGATCATCTAAGTCATTCTAACTATTTCCAAAATTCATCAGTGACATCTAGCAGTATATAATGGCAATCCATCAAAACTGAAAGCGAACCTCTCGATGTAGTTACTTGTGTGTTTGGGTTTTTCTATCTTAAGCCCTAACTGGATTAAGGTTAGGGTGAACTTGTCAAACCCAACATCCATCATATGAATTAATCATTCAATCCGAGTTCGATATGAAACTCTAATAGAAACTCTTTCTATCATATTCACATTACCATGGCCATGGGCTTATGCGCTTGATCTCATGATCATCATAGGGCTGCTCCTCATTTATCTAGGTAGATAGATCCCCTATTGGTGCAATCCAATTCTTATAATGAACATGCTATACCCAACATACACCTCAAGATTTCGAATAGCTAGGAGATAGAGTTATAATGTAGTCAAACAATAACATCCTCAAAGTTAACTGTCGATGCACCTGAGATCAAAGAGCCGGACATACCACTACAGTATCGAGCCAGTCATCGATGAGAATGTAGACTTTCTTATGACTGCTCGAGGTGGTCACACTTAGTGCCCTTATTCTCTAATGAGTATCTGTACTCTTACTCCAGTATCCCTATACCATAGACTCAAGACTCGTTATCCTAAGAAAGTGATCGTATACCAACCTTCCGCATCGATCACCATCCTCATGATGTTTCTATGGTCGGGAGCTATTTATGAGTTAATTATTGTAACTCATGTCCTAAATTTTCAACTCATGAAAATATTAGTTGTCATTTTCATTAACATAAAGGATGTATCGTAGACACTATTTAAATAATGTGATAGAATAAAAAATTAATCCTTTATTAATTTAAGTCAAAATTATAAAATTATCCTTAGAAGTGTATTATAAGTGTCAGCCAATCTGGCTTCTAGAAAATATATCTAACAATAACATGATCATATTTGCATTAAATTAAATCTAGAAAATAAAACTCTATGAATTGCACATATTGCTATAAGGTTGTCCTACTGTAAGGTTTATCCCTTATAGTAGAGAGGTTGTCATAGTATATGTTGATCTATTCTTAAATCATGAATAAGTTCGATATGATCTAAGTAATTTTATGATTTATTTTCTAATTTTAAATTTAAAATTAAATAGAAGTTAGATTTATTTTATATTATTTAAATTAGATCTAAATAATATCGGGTTGCATATGCTGCTATAAGGTTGTCCGGCTGTAAGATTTATCCCTTACAGTAGAGAGATTGTCCTAGTATGTGATGATCTAAATAATCTATATCATAAATATGTTAGATAAGATCTAAAATAATTTATGATTTATTTTTAGATTTTAAATTTAATTTTAAATGATTTATGTTCTGATCCATATGATGTGTTTTATATTTAGACCTAGATCCTATTATTGTATATGTGGATATGAAATTTTTATTTTGAATCTAGAATGTATGTGATATAATTATTTTATAGAACATAAATTGAAAACTTATTTTCTATAAAATTCTAGATTTGAAACCCTAGGATATGATCAAAACATTAAAATAAATCAGATCTGAGACCATATATTGAATATGATTCAATATAAACTGATAAGATTGGAAGAAGTCTAACGGCTACGAAATCTAATCATCTGTTGCTTTGATCTGGGTCTGCCCATCCCAATCAATTGGTATCTAACATCTGACAAAGATCTAGATGGGTAGATGAAACAAGATAGATCAGAGCTATCCATAACTCTTATAAATAAGGTCAGCGTTATTCTTTTTGACTGCTACTATGCTTAAAGGGTGAACTCTGGTACATTGTGCATGATGAATAGCTCAGACTCAGTCGAGCTACCATCGACCCTATCTTAACTCCTCTCGTTGCTCAGCCACCTCACCCCTTAGGTCAATCTTCTCCACACTCATGAGATAATCTAGTCTGTCCCAATCTTCTTGGGGCTCGGATTGCCCTTCTGGTGAGGATCACGGCTCTAGGGTGATAGGTCCTCTGAGCAAATCCGAAGAATGTGAGGTTTTAGATTATGGTCCTTTTAGAATAAATTTCATCCTCTCCTCGGAGGACCTAAAAGTCATTAGGATGAAATACCATGTCTCTGACGATTTTAAGCTAGAGGTCGCCGATCCCGGAGTGCGTATAGCTCTTCCTCAGCCTAGACGGGTCGATGTTTATGAGGAATCACTAAAAGCTGACGTCAAATTGCCTTTTAATTTTTTAATCAATGAGCTTCTAAACCTGTATAGAATTAGCTTTTGTTGTTTGGCATTGAACTCCTAGCGATTGATTTTAGGCTTCTTCACCCACTGCCTCCTCCTCGGGGTCGAGCCTACCTTCCATCTTTTTCGACCTTGCTTCACTTTAAAGGAGCATTCGACAGAGGTAGGATGGTGGTACACCTCTCCTTGAAGAGGATGCTCCCTTTTTCAAGGCACTCCTTCCTCGGTGCATAATTGAAAGGAGTGCTTCTTTTTTTATTTCGATCGAGCAACTATGGGGTTTCAGCACATCATGAGGGTGACCTCATAGGTTGGTCATCAGACCTCCAACATTGTTCAACGTCGAGGAGGAGGCCTTGAGTTAGATCTTTAGTCTTGTTCCTCCCCCACCATCCAGATTCCTTACCAAGAAGAACTTATCTAAGGTCGGACTAATTCCAACTGATCCGAGGAGTAAGTATTCTTATGCGATTTTGTTTGGATCATCTTTTCTTTCCTCATCATTATCATTGATCAAGTCTTATGTTTTCTATCCAGTGATGAATCCATCCAACCTCAAAACTCTTCGACGGATGGTGAAGAAGAGAAAGACGAGCATGGTCGTGGCTCCCAAATGTGCTCGGATCGAGGCTATCCTAGCACAGCCCATGGTGGGAGGTTCTTTGAGAGCGGCCAACACCCCAAGGAAGGAGAAGTCGGCATTGGCGAAGGCTGTGATGCCAATTCGATCTGTTGCTCCAATGGAGTACGTCCCTCGACCTTTTGCATCTTCTTCCAAAAGAAGCTCAAGTGGGCTGAAGAACTCCATTCAGATGTTCGACCGTGGACCCAATGTTCTAGGGAGTGTTTCTCGGATGGAAGTTCCCTCGGATACCATGGATAAAAGGAAGGGCGTCGACGACTACCATGTTGCCCATTCCTTGCTGAAGTCGATCATCTTACTGGCCAACATCCAAACCTTCGAGGAGGTTGGGGGTGCCTTTTGCATCCAAGACTCCTACGATTCTCTCCTTCGGATATGTGTCAGCTTTTTTACTGATCTTCATTTTAGCTCTTTCGTTCATTCCTCAGCTCAGCTTCTTTTTCTTTTCTCTTCTCTTATTTTTTTTTTTTTAGCTCATCCATCATGTGGACCATTTTGCCAAAGTAATAGAGAGGTTTGGTGCTTCCCTAAGGAAGTTGAGGAGAAAGCCACCCAAGCCAACCGAAGGGCAGATGATGCTTAGTTATATCGATTGAAGGCCGAGGATGAGACTAGGTTCCTCAGGGAGAGGGTGAAGCAGCTGGAATCTGAGTTGGCTAAGGTTGAAGCTTGGATGCTGGAGGAGAGAAAGGCTGGGAAGGCATGGGTGGAGGCCGCAAGGGTAGAGGCGGTTGAGGCCTTCCATGCCATGGAAGAATTCTATAACATCAAGGCAGATTTTGCATCGCTCTCCTACCTGCAAGGGGGTATAAACCTAAAAGAGAAGGTTCAGAGGATCTTCCCAGATCTGGATATGGACATCTTGGAGTCGAACGATGAGGAGGCCGAGAAAGTTGAGGATCAAGAAATTCAAAGAAAAGATATCTTCAATCCCATGCGTGACGATCCGATCGTCGAGGATGTAGCATCGGTACCACCCCCAGCCATCATCATCCTACCAAACCAAGGAAAGTTAGTGAATCAAGAGCTCTGGATGGAGCTTAATGTAACATTTTGATCGAGCATGTCCGATCTTTTTTTGGTCGGCCTTTTTTGTTTGCCTTCAATTTTTACCGAGATATCTTTGTATGGGTGGACCATCACTTGTAAATACTCAACTTTAATACAAAGTCTTCTTTTTCTAAGTTGTTGAGTTTGTATGTTCTTCATCAAATTTTTCTTTTCTAGAATGTAGATTAGCATAGATCTTAGGCGGTGTGACTGAGAAGTTGTGATGAACGATTCATGTCAGTGCATTACGATCCTCGGCCATAGTTGAGGAGTGCATTTTGATGAATTTTGTGGGATACATCTAGGTCCTTGATCATGGTCGAGGATAGAGCACTAAAAATTTGTATTAGAGATGTGTACCACTTCTCGGCTATGGTCGAGAAGCGTGCATTGGCAAAATCTGATAGAGATGCATCCTACTCCTCGATCGTGGTCGAGGTGTGCGCATTGGTGAGATCTGATGGAGATACATTTTGCTCCATGATCGTGGTCTAGGAGCGTGTGTTGGCGAGATTCGATGGAGATGCATTCCACTCCTTAACCATGGTCGAGGAGCGTGCATTGGTGAGATCCGATGGAGACACATTCCGCTCCTCAGCCATGGCCGAGTAGCGTGTGTTGGTGAGATCCGATGGAGATGCATTCTGCTCCTCGACCATAATCGAGGAGCGCGTGTTGGCAAGATTCGATGGGGATGCATTCCGCTCCTTGACCATAGTCAAGAAGCATACGTTGGCGAGATTTGATGAAGACACATTTCGCTCCTCGACCGTAGCTGGAGAGCATGCATTGGCGAGATCTGATGGAGTTGCATTTTGCTCCTTGATCATGGTCGAGGAGCGCACGTTGGCGAGATCCGATGGAGATACGTTCCACTCCTCGATCGTGATTGAGGAGCATGCATTGGTGAGATTCGATGGAGATTCATTCCGCTCCTTGATCGTGGTCGAAGAGCGCACGTTGGAGAGATCCAATGGAGATGCATTCCGTTCCTCGATCGTGATTGAGGAGCGCATGTTGGCAAGATCCGATGGAGACGTGTTCTGCTCCTCGATCGTGGTTAAGGAGCGCACGTTGGCAAGATCCAATGGAGATGCATTCCACTCCTTGGCCGTGGTCGAGGAGCGCACGTTGGTGAGATTCGATGGAGACGTATTCCACTCCTTCGTTGTGGCCGAGGAGCATGCATTAGGGAGATCCAATGAAGATGCGTTCCTCTTCTCGACCGTGGTCGATGAGCATGCATCGACAAAAATAAAACTTGCGAGAAGTTATTATTTATTATCAAAAAAAAATTCAAGATGAAAATTACATTCTAAGGATAATATCTTCGAAGATTATCAGCATTCCAGATCCTTGGGATTGGAGTTCCATCCAGTCGACAGAGACGGTAAGTTTTAAGCCGAACTACTTCAGCCATGCGATAAGGACCTTCCCAATTTGGTGATAATTTTGATCATTTGGATGGGCGAGAAATCTCGGCTCGACGAAGAACTAATTATTCCATCAAAACAGATTTGCTCGTTATTCGAGAATTATAGTACCGGGCAACTTTCTATTGATAGTCGACCATTCGAACTGGAGCTCATTCTCGGATTTCTTTCAGAATATCTAGATCGCTCTAATTCTGAAGGAATTACTATCTTCATCGAACTCTTCCATTCAGAGCATGGGTAACCCCATCTCTAGGGTAATCATAGCTTCTGTATTGAAGGCCAACATGAAAGGTGTCTCTCCAGTTGGGATACGTTGCATCGTGCGATATGCCCAAAGGATGTTATACAACTCTTCAACCCATGATACTTTTGTCTGGCTTATGCAAGCTTTCAATCCCTACAATAATATCCTATTTATCACCTTGGCCTCATCATTAGTCTGTGGATGACCTACTGATGTCAATCTGTGAGAAATCCCATAGTCATTATAGAACCCTATAAACCTCGGGTTATTGAATTATCATCCATTATCGATTATGATGGCGTGGGGTAAACCATATCGACATATGATAGTCTTCTAGACAAAATTTTGAACTCTGGCTTTGGTAGTCAAAGCTACTGCCTCTGCTTCCACCAATTTAGTAAAATAGTCAATCGCGATAATCAAGAACTTCTTCTGTGCCACGGTGATGAAAAATGGTCTGAGGATATCCATTCCCCATTGAGCAAAGGACCAAGTGGTCATGATCGGGGCTAATGGAGTTGATGGTCGATGCTGAATGTTTGAGTTCCTTTGGCATTGGTCACACTTGCTCATTAGATTAGCTGCATCTCTTTGCATGGTTGGCCAAAAATATCCCTACCATAATATTTTATGGGACAGAGCCTTGCCCCTCAGGTGATTACTATAAATTTCTTCATGAACTTCCTGCAGGGCATAGTTGGCTTCCGGAGGATGGAGGCATCTAAGTAGAGGTAGGGTGAAAGGCCTCTTATACAACTTTTCTTCATAGATAATGTATTGTGAAGCGAGGCATCTCAACCTTTTTGCCTCATCTCGATCTGCAGGCAAAATTTCATCTTACAAGTAATGGAGGATAGGATCTATCTAGCTTAGTTCTGGATCAGCTTGCATTACCGGAGCCTCCTCAATACTCGGCTTCTCCAGGACTTCCATATATGAGCTTCTTTTTAGGTCGGCTACACCAAGGGTTGCTAGCTTAGAAAGGAGATCAGCTCGTATGTTTTCTGCCCTTGGTATCTACTGAACATCTAATGCTAAAAAGATAAAAGCTAAGTCCCTAACCTTCTTTAGATAATTAACCATATTTGGCTCCCGAGCTTCATATTCTCCCTGAACTTGATCAATCACTAACTGCGAATCACTATAGACTCTGAGATGCTGAACTCCCATTTTTTTTGCTATTCTGAGTCCTACTACCAATGCCTCATACTCGGCTTCATTGTTGGAAGCTGAAAAGTCAAAGCGTAGGGCATATTCTACTACTACTCCCTTCGAGCTGGTTAAGATCAACCCGACTTCAGAGCCTATGGCGATCGAAGATCCATCAACATGTAGGGCCCAACATTTATCGATTGAAGGGGCTTTAGTGTGACTAGATTCTTCATCTAGGATTGTACATTTCAGGATGAAGTCCACCAATGCCTGAGCTTTAATATACGATCTCGATAAATATTTTATGTTGAATTCACCTAACTCAATAGTCCATTTAGCCAATCACCCGGAGGTGTCTGATTGGTATAATACCAATCTAATGGGTTGGTCATAAGGACTGCGATGGTATGTGCTTGAAAATATGGGTGTAACTTTTTCGTAGATATTAAGAGAGCATAGATGATTTATTTCAATCTCGTATATCTGGTCTCTGCATCGTGAAGTACCCTGCTCATATAATAGATCAGCTTCTACACCTTGGCTTCCTATCGGACCAGAATAGAGCTTATTACCGAAGAAGAAATAGTTAAATACAAGTACAAGACCTCCTCAAGCTCTGGCTTGCTTAAAAGAGGGAGGGGGGTCGAGGTATTTCTTTAGCTCATCAAAGGCTGTCTGGCATTTATCTATCCATTGAAAGTCCTTTGGTTGCTTAAGAGCTTTAAAAAATGGAAGGCTCTTTTCTGCCGATCTTGATAGGAATCTATTTAAAGCTGCGATCCTTCCTATGAGTTGCTGCACTTCTTTGATCATCTTCGAAGGCTTCATCTCTTAAAGAGCTTGAATCTTCTCTAGATTGGCCTCAATCCTACATTGTGATACCATGAATCCAAGAAATTTTTCAGAAGTGACACCAAAGGCGAATTTGTCTAGGTTGAATTTCATTCAGAAGTGCCGCAGTATAGAGAAAATTTCTTCTAGATCGGTGATATGACATTCAGTAGCCTTACTTTTGACGAGCATGTCATCTGCATACACTTCCATATTTCTTCCAATTTGCTCCTTGAAAAGCTTGTTCATAAGTCTTTGATAGGTTGCTCCAGCATTTTTCAAGCCAAACGATATGACCCTATAACAAAAAAAACCTTGGTCAGCTGTGAAGGAAGTTTTTTCTTCATCCTCAAGCGCCATTTAAATCTGGTTGTATCCCAAGAAAGCATCCATGAATGATAGCAACTGATGTCTTGAGGTCACATCCACTAGTTGGTCTATGCGCGATAGAGGATAGCTATCCTTTGGGCAATCTCCGTTGAGATCCACATAATCAACACACGTGCACCATTTTCCACTGACCTTCTTGATGGGGACGACGTTAGCCAACCACTCCAGATAATAAACTTTTCAGATGAAATCAGGCTTCAAGAGCTTATTAACTTCTTCTTGTATCGCCCTTTGACGTTCATGGGCAAAGCTTCATTTTTTCTATCTGATCGGACGATGATTCAGATCCACATTGAGTCGGTGTACCATGACCTACGGATCGATGTCGGACATAATCGAAGCTGACCAAGCAAACACATCAGCATTATCTCATAGAAATGTGATGAGGTGCTATTGATCCTCTTCATATAAGCTTGAGCCAACCTTCACAACCGTGTTCGAATCATCCTTGATCAATATAGAGATCAGTTCTTCTGTCGGAGAGCCTCTTTGTTTAGTTTGTTCATCCCGAACATCTAACTCATTCATGGGATGCTTTTCAGCCACCACTCCATGCAAGGAAGCCATGTAATATTTCCTTGCGATCGACTAATTTCCCTTGAGCTCGTCGATTCCATGTGAAGTCGTGAATTTAACCTTCAAGTGATAGGTCGACGCTATGGCCTGGAGGGTATTTAGACCTGGCCGATCTAAGATGACATTGTAGGTGGAGGGGCTATTCATGATGAAATAAATTATGTCGACAACCGCCTACCTCAGAGCTCATCCAGCTTTTGTCGTTAGTAAGATAGTCTCTTCCACTAGAACTATAGTTCTAGAAAATCCGACTAGAGGTATATTCCTCTTCGTTAGTAGTTCAGGATTCAAGTTCATCCAAATAAAGGAATCATAAAATAGAACATCCACCGAACTTCCATTATCAATAAGGATCCGATGTACATCGTAATTAGCAATATTCAGAGAAATGACTACAGGATCGTCATATGGTTGACTTATCTCTTCTAGATCTTCATCGATAAAAGTAATTTTATTATCTGCTTTCCTGTTCGTTGGTCCTTCTCCTGGTCGGTCCCAATCTGAAGTGTTTCCATTGAAGTTTTCTTTAGTAATTACTTTGATCTCTCCCATAACCGGCTATTCTCCATGTGGTTCATCTAGCCAAGGTTGGTCATGACCTAGATTCATTGGGATTCATCGTTCATCCACATAGTGCCGAAGTCGTCCCTACCTGATTACTATTTTTATTTCCTCTTTGAGTTGCTAGCACTCTTCGGTATCATGCCCATGGTCATGAAGATATTGACAATACTTCCTCGGGTTTCTTGCTCGAGCAGGGGTTATCATTTTTCTCGGTTGAGGTATATCTTCTCGTCGCTCGATCTCCATCAGAATCTGAGCCCAGGGTGTGTTGAGAGGGGTGTGGCAATTGAATCTCCGAGATGGAGATCTAGATCGGCCTTCCAACTTTGGAGATGTTGGTCTTCTACTTTGAGGTGGGGTGCATGATTGATGAAATCGTGGCTTCTCCCGATGGTGCTGCATCCGTCTATGGCCTTTTTTCTTCTTCTGCTTTTGGCACGGACCCAACCTACCATCTCAGCTACTTCCTTGCTGGTCCCAAGCCTCTTTGGCCTAGGCATACTTCTCCACTCATTCTAGCATCTTGGCGAAGTCCTTTGGATAGTCCAAGTTGAGGAAGAACAAAAGGTCATTATGGAGGAGGCCAGCCTTAAACGCCGTCATGGCCACCGACGGATCTAAATTTTGGACCTCCATGGTGGTTGCATCAAAGCGATTGATATACTCTTGAAGGGACTCATTCTCCCATTACTTGATGCTCATGAGGAAGTCAGAGTTACGACATTGTCGATGATTGCTTACGAAGTGGGCAATGAATAGATGGCTCAACTGGTAGAAGAAATCTATGGAGCCAGGTTTTAGGTTTGAGTATCAATGTCGAGCCATCTTTCTCAAAGTTGAAGAAAAAGCTCTACATAGTATTGCGTCGGTTGCCCCTTATAGATGCATAAGAGTTCAGCAGCTGTCCAGATGGTCTACGATATCAACCACTCCATCGTAAAGCTCCATCTGAGGGATCTTGAGCCGACGTGGCAAGGATTCATCTATAATCTTCTGAGTCAATGGGCGATCGACATTGAACCCCAAATCCTTTTCTTGTTGCCTCGGCTTCCACAATGCATCCAGATGCCGTTGCATCTCTTTGAGCTTTTTCTCCATGTTATCCTCATGAGTGGCTCGGTGATGAAGAGTCTCATGGCCTGGGGTAGAGCTTCTTCTGAAAATTGGTGTAGGCGAGCATTTAGGTCTTCGACGGAAAGGATAGGTAAGTCAGCTGTGATGACTGACCTCTGCCCTTAGGCTTCAGTGGCATTGTTCCTCTAATCCTATCCGAATCAAATCTAAATTTTTTTCAACTGGATGATGCTCGTCGGCCTATTGTATTCCTCTTACAGCAGCTGATAGTGCTTGCACCTCATGAAGCAGTGCGTCATACTGTTCCTATGAAACTGTTAGTGCTGTTGGTGGGATTTCCTGGATTGGTGGTGGAGAAGTGTTAACCTGCTGAGCATTGTAGGTCCTCCGACCACTAGAACGCTAGGAAGCATTTGATGTTCCCCTTGAGATTCTCATGATATCCGATGACGTGCTTTCTTTCCTCAAAATTAGGTCTCAAAATCAATCGAGGCCCTTCCTCTAGTGCCAACTGTTCCTCTTGGATCTTTCGACTTGAGGTTGGCCGACGAGGTGAAGGAGCTCGTCCACCGAGGAATATGAGGTTGAGGATAAACTTTGCTGGAGCTTCGCCCATTCACCTACAACAAAGTCCCCATCAGATTGTTCTTTGATAAAGACCCTCCGATACTCAAGTTAGGAGATTGGAGAATAATATGGAGAGAAAGCATCGAATTGAATGACATACCTGGAGGATCCTAGAGCTCCTTTATTTATAGGGGGAATTAGAGTCATATCCATTTCAAACTCTAACGGCTTTTCGAGTTAGTCACCCCAGATTGACTCGATAGATTTCCTTCTTTCTTAGGGGAGTGATTGCAAAAGATTCTTCCTTTTTTTAAGTTTTTCGATTTAGAGAGGATGCAATCTCAGTAAGAACGATTGTAGATCGGCCATTGATGGACTATGATAGGTCATCCTATTCATGTAGCTCGACGATCAATCTGAACCCGACGAGGATGAGATATGAAGGCATACATCATTTTGCTAGGAAGTGGTCTTTAGTAGGTTGATCGAAATTGTAGGTCGGCTTACGCGGACCTATAGCTAACCGTGGGCAAAATATCGCATTGTTCCACTCAAACAATCCATTGGGATAGGTCGGTGGCCAACCCTAAATAGGCCGAGGTCGCACCAGCCCCATTCCGCAACACAAACTATTTACATTTTGAAAATGTTTCAAATGATTAAATCAAAAATTAGTTCTGAGGTTCTATAAATCCAAACTCATAAGCTTTAAACTTAATTAAGAATTAAGTGATTGTTTAGAATCTAGGTTTGAGATTTAAGGATCTTAAGATAATTTTATAAAACATGGGTTAAAGAAAAATGGTTAAGCTTTGATCAAATCCTTTACTGGGTTAGATCTAGGGTTAGATTAAATATGGACTTAGTTAAGAAATTGATCAAATCTAATTAATAGTTAATTAGGATTAGGTCATTTCTATAGATTACTTCAATTATTGTAGTTGATCAAAGTCCACACATTTAACAAATTGATATTAATTATGGCTCAGTGGTTGAACCTGAGTCTTTAGGCAGACCAAATCAAAACTGATAAATCGATTGGTGTCTAAAATAAGTCTGGCATTTTCAGACTGGTCGTTTTTAATTGGTAGCCCACTTACCTAGCTATTTTTGATGGTATCTAAAGCAAGCTTTGGCAGACCCTCCCACCGATCTCACTTACCTAGCTAATGTGGTTAATCAAGTCTTGATTAGGTTGCTCGTTGACTCACGCTAACCCATGTCACATAGAAAATCAGTGAGACTGATTTTATTTAGTGAGACTGATCTAGATGCCCATAGACTGATATTGATCCTTGTCCTTGTCAAAGACTTGAAAAGTCAGTGGGAGGACTTGACTTGATGAAGTTAATGGAGGCAAATTGGTCCATGTCCTTTCTATTCTTAAATCTTAAATAACTTTAAATCCTCTATAATTATTAGGTCTTTAAAATAAAAAAAGTTATGAAGATAACTGAGTCATAGCTTTTCATATGGTTGGATGATAATGGATCCATTAACTCAATAATAATTGAAGGCCTGAAGGCCTGGTGCTTATTGACTAATGGAATTATCATTCATAATATGATAACTTGAAAGTATCTCTCTAATGGTGGTTAGGTTGGCCAACTAAAATTGGGCTTAATCATTTGTTGGTTAGATGCACCAAGTATGGTCAGGTTAATGGTTGGACCTAATTGGATCCTTATAGGGGAGGCCAAAGCCTACTAATTAAATTTTTGGGATAAAATTAAATTATGAAAAGTTATTTAGAGAAATAATTGGTTAATGAATCTACCTGTAGATGCACATGGGTTGGCCGACCAAAGTCGGGCTTGTGTGTAGTCTGTGGATTCTAGTACCTACTAAAAAATTAAAGTAATTTTTTGAATTAGAGTTAGAGACTACCAATTCAAATAAAATAGCGAAAGAACTTTAAGACTAATGTACAAGTCTCTAGGAATAAAATAATTCATATACATTAGGTCTATATTCTCTTTTCTTATAGAATAAGACTAAACCCTAATTGCTCCAATCATTGTTAGACAATGATGACTTATGAGACCCAACATCGATAATTAGTATCGAAAGTTGAATTTGATTAAGCAATATGAATGGGTTCGCACTAGGGCTTCTTAGCCCAGTCAAAATAATTTGTCCAATATTGATCCAAATTAGGCATAATACTTCTACTATTAAAAGTAGGATCATAGGAAGAAGAATTGTCTTGCATTTCTTAACCATAACAAGCTGAAGAAGAGAAAGGAGCAAGAGTTGCTCATCAAGGATGTTTTGTGATAACACTTTGAAATTTTTCTATATGTAATTCTATTACCTAGGTATTAAATACCGGTGTGCAATTCGTTGCATGGTTTTTAGATAAGTGGAATGTTTAAAAATGCTGGGAAATACCTGAACATTTGGGATGGAAGTCTTGTTCCAATTCTAGCTTTAGGAATTATCAAGCTTATTTTCAAAAGATATCATTTTGAGTGATTGCCACCATTGTCCATCATTTATGATAAGCATGATCTCTATTGGCTTTTGGTCAAAGATGATTATCATTTATCAATAAAAAAAGATTGTTGTGATATTATTATGAATAATATTATAATAATACATGGACAATAAAGAAATATCATTTAATATTTATAAAGTCTATTAAGTGTAATATACACATTTAATAAACATCCAAGTTAGATTATGTCATGGATGTCTATCTTTGGAATTATAGGCTTAGTCATCTTTACAAGAATAGGATGAATGGGTTAGCTTGAGAGGAAAACCTCAACATCAAGGATTGAGAATCATTAATAACCTTCGAGTCCTGTTTCTTTGGGAACATGACAAAGATACCTTTTAATAGAAAAGGTAAAGGAGCTGATAAAGTTCTAAGTCTCATACATAGTGATGTATGTGGACCTATGAACTTAAGTGCCAAAGAAAGGTATTAACATTTCATTACAAATGACATATCTGGGCATGGGTGCATCTGGCTTGAATCATTTGACATGTTCAAACGATTCAATAATGAAATAGGAGAGCAAACAGGAAATGGTATTGGAACTCTTCGATCAGATTGAAGAGGTGAATACTTATCCAGTAAGTTTGTGACATATCTAGGAGAGAATAGGATTTTCTCTCAGTGGATTCCTTTTTGGAACATAGTGTATCTGAAAGAAGAAATTAAACTTTATTAGATATGGTTCAATCCATGATAGGGTCCACTATTTTGCCTGTTTCAGGGTCGTGCTCTTATGTGACTACTTGTTTTACTCTAAAGATATATCAAGTAAATCTATTGTAAATCTCCATATGGGATATTGATCAGGCATAGACCTAGACTCTCTTACCTTCGAATTTGGAGTTGATTAACCTATGTCAAAGGTTTGCATACAAATAAACTTGGGTCCTAGTACAATAGGTATTTGAGGGTTGTTAATTGTACCATGCTAAAGAACATAAGATGTTCATCAATAGAAGGGCATTACTTTTGGAAAGAAGTTTCTTAGACAAGAAACTGATGCCTTTCATATTGAACTTGAGAATGTTTGACTAGTAGAAAATGATCCGACATAATCTAGTAAACCTACAGAACCAGATTTGATCAGATCAAATTTGGAGTCCATTAAGATAGCACCTTTAAGAAGATCTGGTTGAGTACCACATGTTAAAAGTGTGTGCCCTAGAAGCCAGATTGGCTGACACTTGTAATACACTTCTAAGAGCAAAATTATTATTTTGACTATAAATAATAAAATAGATTATTTTCTATCATAATATGTATTTTGAAAGTGTCTGTGATACATCCTTTGAGTTAATGGTAATGATAGTTCATATTTTCAAGAGTTGAAAATTTAAGACATAAATTTTCATTATTAACTCATAAAATGCTTCCGACCGTAGGACCATCATGAGGATGGTGATTGATCTGGAAGGTTGGTGTTCGATCACTTCTTTAGGATAGATGAGTCTTAAGTCTATGGTGTAGAGACACTAGAGCAAGAGTATAGGTACTTGTTAGAGAATGAGGGCACTGAGCATTTTCACCTCGAGCAGTCGTGAGGAAGTCTACCTTCTCGTCAATGATTGGTTCGAGGTTGTAATGGTGTGTCTGGTTCTTTGATCTGAGGTGCATCGGCAATTCACCTTAAGGGTGTTATAGTTTGACTACACCACAACTCGGTCTCCTAGCCATTAGGAATCCTGAGGTGTATGTTGGCTATAGCATGTTCATTGTAGGAATTGTATTGCACTAATAGAAGATCTATCTGCCTCGGTAGATGGGGAGCAGCCCTATGATGATCATGAGAATCAAGTCCATAAGCCCATGTCCATGGTAGAGTGAAATAATGGAAAGAGTTTCTATTTAGGATTTCACATTGGACTTGAATCGAATGATTAATTCATATGACAGATATTAGGGTTTGATGATATCACCTTAACCCTAATCTGGTCGGGGCTCAAGATAGAGTAACCTAATCATACAAGTAACTGCACCGAGAGGTTTACTTTCAGCTCTGATGGGTTGCCACCATATGCTGCTAGGTGTCACTGATGGATTTTGGAAGCAATTAGAATGATTTAGATGATCAATCATACTAGTTGTTTGAATCAGAAAAGTTTTGATCCAGTAAAAGATATTTTAATGATGTCGATGATAGAGATCGTGACATATGCCATTATCATACAAAACTGAACCTAACTGAGTCACACAAATAAGGGTTTGGATCTGGATGTTATCAATTGGACTAATCTGGTTCAATTGATTTGAGTAAGATTCAATTAGGTTCAAGAAAATCATACTAGCATATGATTGAGCCTAATGTTCTCCTTTAATAATCATTAAAGCTTGTCTCAACTGAGCTAAATATGTTTGGGCTCACTCAGAAACCTTTACTTGATCTGATTAGAGATTGTCCAGATTAAAAAAGGATTATCTTAATTTATGAGAGAAATTTAAAACAACATCTGCCATTTTCGGTCATCTGCTAATTCCTATTTTCGGACATTGGTCAAATGTTGACCCTAGACACTTAGACATCTGCCCATGTGTCATGCACCTATTGAAGAGTACCTAGGGCCTTGTACCCCTACTAAAATGTAGACAGAAAGAGGGTGCATGCTTAGGGAGACGTTGGCCCCATGAGGAAAAAGGAGTTCCATACAGATGGGACTCTAGGGTTGCTTCAGGGGATTAAACTCTATGACACCAAGAACTCTTATTTGACCTAGTCTTGGCACCACCTTAGGAGGGTTTTGAGGGTCACTCATCTGATTTGATCTGATGATGTCATCTCATCAATCAAATTTAGATCTGATTACATAAAGGACCGTGATTGACTGAGATAATGTGGCACTGCATGGTGCAGCAGGGTCTATATAAACCCTGTCTACGCCTAGATTTTAATGCTTCTACCTTTAGCCCATGCCACAAGGCCTCTCTCCCTCATTTTCCAAGTCACTCTATGGTCCTCTCTCTCCTCTCCATGTCCAAGGGGTTTTGGGCATGAATAAGGTGTGATCCAAGCAAGTGAAAGGCGCTAGGAAAGGAAGAAGGCAGCACTACTGCAAGAGACAAAGACTGTTCTTCAAAAGTAGTTTTTGAAGATCTTCAAGATTGGATTTAGATCTAATTTTTGAAGAATTGATTGAGAAGAAGAAGATCTCTAGATTCTACTTGAGTGGATACCAGTAGAGGCTAGGTACTTGCGTGGCTACATCCAGAACCTCAAGCAAACATCGGGATCATCACAGGATAATTAGATTATAAAAAATAAAGATATAATTAAATTAGATTTAATTTTTATTTTTTTAAATTTTTATTATTAGATCAATAAGATTAAATCTAAGAAATCTCAGATCTAATAAGAATCTCAAAATAAAAAATTTAAAATATTTCTTTTAATCTAATCAGATCTGAACGAACCTGATTCGAGAAATAAGTTTTTTCCATCAATTGGTATTAGAGCTAGATTTCATAATTCATTAGATCTAATTTTAAATTATTTTTTATCTAATAATTAGATGATTTTAGATGTCATATTAGATATAATTAGATCTAAAATTAGAAAATTAAAAATTAAATAATCTAGATCTAAGATGTATGAGATGCATGACTAGATAAGAAATAGAATTATTCTATGTATAGTCTAGCATAATCATAATTTTAATTTAATTAATTATAATTTTTAGATTTATTTATTTATTATTTTTTGATATTATAAATATTATAATTAGATCTAAAAAATAAAAAATAAATTTATTTAATTTATTCATATGAGATATGATAGATGCATGTTTAGATTAGTTGTAAAATAGTTCTACAAAATTATCGAGAATAAATTTTAATTTGATATGATCAAATTTAAATTTAATTTTTTAAATATTTATGAGATAATTTAGATCTAAAAATATGCATGATATGATACATGAGATGTATGCAAAATATGTTTTTAGTTAGATCAATTTTTATATATATGATATATGATGTAGATCTAACTAGTTTTGTAGATTTATCATATTTTTGATTAAGACGTACCCCTTAGCAATCCGATCATAATAATAAAATAGTGTTTGAAGGCCCCCTCCTTCCATTTGATGGGATGTTCTTATGGTGTGTAGGGATGCTGCACATTCGTTCTTAATCAAAAATTTAAAAAAAAGTTTTATTTTCTGCAAAACCATAGATCCTGAAATCCTAAAATTTTATATACATATTTTATTTATAAATTCTAAACATAATTAAAAATTAAGATTATAAAATATATAAGATCTAAAATTAAAAATTTTTAGATCTAAGATATATTCATAAAATTGGGTTCAGGCTTGGGTAGCTCAATTTGGTCTAGTGGTTGATCAAACCAAATAAAGAGTTGATTAGGTAGGATCAAGAGTGCTTAAATTGACTAGCATAATAAGATTAAGTCTGGGTCAAGGTCGAGTCACATGAGTGATCGATCGAGTTAAGACCTAATTAGACTCAGTGGTTAGAGTTTAAATTGTAGGCTAATCTGATTGGTTCTGGCTCAACAATTTGGTGTCTCAGATAAGTTTGGCAGATATGATGAACTAGTTTTTAATTAAGAGCTACTCGACTCGAATACATTCTTATTGAGTTAATGGCATATCCCTTCCACTGATCTCATTTACTTGGCCATATTTATCAGCCTAGTCCTGATCTAAGGTTGCTAACAATTCGAGCTGACCCATGCCACTAGGTTAGTCATAATGGTTATGGCTATGTCAAGTCAAGTTTAAAGAGACCTAAATTAAATCTTCCTAAGAAAAGATTAAGTCTAAGGTCTTCCACCATTGTAGATGTATGGCCCTTTCCAGGGTTGATTTTTCTCGACTGGTCATAGTGGTTCAGTTGCACCAAAAAGATGCAACCATATCTATTAGACATTGGATGCTATGGGTCGGAGGATGGATTGGGCTCAATATTCTGAATATGGTGAGAGATCCAATTAAGAATCCAATATGTGTAAATGGTGGGTCTAACTTAATGAAGGAGTGGACTAATATTCTGGACACGGTAAGATTCATGAATTTGAGATCAAGTTTGGTGCACCATAATTAGAGAATCATTGGATAAGAGTTGTTCACTCATTGGCTAACCCATCACCAATAACTATTAGGTGAGGTGATGAGTCAGTTGGTGGGACTGCACCATCTACAAGAAATCAGTAATCATGGAGATTTTTGCATCTCTATAAAGGGAGTGTAGGGATCCGAGAAAATAGTGAAAGGTAATTTGTTTAAAAATTAAATTCCTAAATAAATTGGTAAAGTCTTAATTACAAAATCTAACTAAAAACTTTGACTCTCAACAGAAAAAAAATGTCTGCATCCAATCCATTAGCCCATATCTTGGACATCCATAGACTGATCGAACCCAATTACAAGAATTGGCTTCAAAACTTTAAAATTATTTTTGGTTTTAAGAAGTTCACTCATGTATTGGACTAGGATCCTCCCACCTTACCAGCTCGTCCGTCTGCTGAATAGAGAGCATCTTTTTATAAGTGAATGGATGAAGATAATAAGATCAGATACTACATACTGGGCTCGATGTCTGATGAGCTTCAGCACTAATATGAAGATATCAAGACTATCCGCCAAATGTTGGCTGACCTATGAGAGTTATTTGGTGAACAGAGTCGCACAGCCAAATATCAAATCACTAAATGATTGTTTAATACTAAAATACGTGATAGGCAATCAGTCCAAGATCATTGTCTGATGATGATCAAGGACTTGGAAGAGTTGAGAAGCTCGAATTGAAGTTAGACCAAGATCTGTAGAATGATATAATTCCGCAATCCTTGACAAATGTGAATGGGTAGTTCATCATGAACTACCATACGCATAAACTTCAGAATACTCTAGCCAAGCTTATGAATATGCTGGTTATTGCTGAGCTTTCTATGAAAGGTTCTAAAGGCTCAGTACTTGCTATGGAATTGACTTCTTTCAAGAAAAAGTTTTTCGAAAAGAAGAAAAAGTCTGTGAAAAAGCAGAAGATGGAAGATGGAAACAAAAAGAAGGCAGAGCTAAAAAAGAAGACTGCTGATAAAGAAAAGTATTTTCATTATAATATTGATGGCCACTGAAAGTAGAACTATCCTACATACCTGGCCATCCTAAAGAATAAGAAGCAAACAGGTCCTTCTTGAGATATGCTCGTTATTGAATCTAACCTTATGGTTTCTTTTACATCTAGTTGGGTGCTTGACTCTAGTTCTAGTGCTCATTTGTGCACCTCCATGCAGGGTCTTGAGGATAGCAGGAGGCTGAGAGATGGTGAGATGATCCTACGTGTCAAAAATGGAGCAAGGGTTGCTGCTATGGCCATGGAAAACTATCCTCTTTGACTACTATCTAGCTTAGATTTAGTACTTAAGGATTGTTATTATGTGCCTGCTGTAAGCAAGAATTTGATTTCTATTTCATGTTTAGCATAAGAAGGCTATGTAATTAGTTTTCTTCATGACCATTATAATATTCTTTATGAAAGAAATAAAATTGCAAGTGGTTTCCTTATTAACGGTCTCTACCAGTTACATATTGATGTATCTATCTTTAATATCGAACAAAATGTGAATGCCATAGGATCAAAATGACCCAGGGATAGTCCAAATGATAGGTATCTATGACACTTAAGGCTAGGTCATATAGCAGAAGATAGGGTTAACAAATTGGAGAAAACCTAGCTATTAAGTTCGTTGACTTTTGAGTCATATCCAATTTATGAATTATGTCTTCATGACAAAATGACTAAGCTTTCTTTTGTAGGAATTGGGGAAAGGGCCACGAATCTACTTGTCCTAGTACATACTAATGTGTGTGGTCCATTTGATGTGCTAGCTAGAGGCAACTTTGTCTACTTCATAATCTTTACTGATGATTTATCTCGGTATGGGTATGTGTACGTTATGAGACACAAGTCTGAAGCCTTTGAAACATTTAAGAAATTCAGACATAAAGTGGAAAAGCAAACAGAAAAATCCATTAAGATTCTTCGATCAAATCAAGATGGTGAATACCCTAGTTGAAAAATTTTGTACTATCTCAAGCAATATGACATGGTCTCTCAATGGTCTCCACCTAGAAAACATCAACTTAATGGGGTTTCAGAATGAAGGAATCGGATCCTATTAGATATGGTTCGATCCATGATGAGCTTCATAGATCTTTCTGATTTTTTTGGGGGATATAGTTTATTAACTACTATATATTTACTGAATCGGGTTTTCTCTAAAATAGTTCCTACCACACTGTATGAGATATGGCATAGTCTGAGTTATCTCAAAATTTGGGATTGTCTAGCTCAAGTTAAAAGACAACAAGCTGATAAGTTAGACTATAGGTCCTTTAGAGCTTGATTCGTAAGATATCCTAAAGAGTCATTAAGATATTATTTCTACATTCCAAAAGACCATAATGTGATTATGAGTCGGCATGCCATCTTTGTTGAAAAATAGTTTATTTAAGATGGTGGCATTGGAAAGCAGATCATGCTCGAGGAGAAAGTCTCCCAAGAGCAACGAGCTAAGGACCCTATGAAACCAAATTAGGTTGAGCCAATACAATCACTACCTCCTCCACCTCGTAGATTGAAAAGGATTTTCTATCCTCCTAAGAGGTACTTAAGTACTATTTCAGAGGAAGTAGAGGAAATGTTCCTCATAGGTAATAAGGTTTATGGTGATGATACCAAAATGTATGACGAGGCAATATTGGATATCGACTATGAGAAATGGTTACAGGCAATGAAGTCAGAAATTGATTCGATGCACTCAAACCAAGTCTGGACCTTAGTAGATCCACTTGAAGGTACAGTACCTATTGGATATAATGGATCTATAAAAGAAAACTTGGTGCAGATGGAAATGTGGAGACATTCAAAGCTAAATTAGTGGCAAAAGAATATAGTCAGCACGAAGGCATTGACAATCGGGATACCTTTTTGCTAGTAGCCATGCTAAAATCCATCTACACATTGCTTGCTGTTGCAGCTTATTTTTGTTATAAAATAGGATAAATAGTTGTGAAAATGACATTCTTAAATGGATACCTTGTGGAAGATATCTATATGGAACAAGTGCTAGGTTTTACATCTAGTGATGTTGATCATAAAGTATGCAAGCTGCGACGGTCCATATATAGACTTAAGCAAGCATCTCGAAGCTGGAATGCTCATTTTAATGATATGATCAAATTATTTATTTTCATCAAGAACGAGGAGGAACCATGCATTTTCAAAAAGATCAGTGAAAGTGTTATTATCTTTCTTGTACTGTACATTGATGATATCCTCCTTATTGGGAATGATATTTCCATGTTGACCATAGTCAAAATATGGTTATCTAAAGTATTCTTCATGAAAAATCTGGGA
This sequence comes from Cocos nucifera, assembly GCA_006176705.1. Classification (NCBI taxonomy): domain Eukaryota; kingdom Viridiplantae; phylum Streptophyta; class Magnoliopsida; order Arecales; family Arecaceae; genus Cocos; species Cocos nucifera. The sequence goes on along the minus strand of QRFJ01004078.1, from coordinate 135,109 downwards.
GAAGCATCCTTCATTTTAGAAATTAAGGTCTATAGAGATAGACCGAATAGGATGCTAGGTCTTTCACAGAAGATGTACATAGAGGAAGTGCTAAAGAAGTTTAGCATGAAAAACTCCAAAAGGGGAATGGTACCCTTCAGACATGGCATTCTGTTGGATATGTGTGCCCTAGAAGCCAAAATTGGCTGACACTTGTAATACACTTCTAAGGGCAAAATTATAATTTTAATAATAAATAATAAACTTGATTATTTTCTATCACATAAGTATATTTAGTGTCTGTGATACATCCCTTGAATTAGTGGTAATGATAATTCATATTTTCAAGAGTTGAAAATTTAAGACATGAATTTTTATTTATTAACTCATAAAATGCTCCTGACCGTAGGATCATTATGAGGATGGTGATTGATCCAGAAGGTTAGCGTACAATCGCTTTTTTATACTAGATGAGTCTTGAGTCTATGGTGTGGAGACATCAGAGCGAGAATATAGGTACTCATTAGAGAATGAGGGCACTAAGCGTGACTACCTTCAGTAGTCATAAGGAAGTCTACCTTCTCATCGATGACTGACTCGATGCTGTAGTGGTGTGTTCAGTTAGTTGACCTGAGGTACATCGGCAGTTCACCTTGAGAGTGTTATAGTTTTACTACACCATGACCCAATCTCCTAGCCATTCGAAATCCTGAGGTGTATGTTGGCTATAGCATGTTCATTGTAGGAATTAGATTGCACCAAGATGGAATCTATCTACCTCGGTGGATGAGGAGCAGCCCTATGATGATCATGAGAATCAAGTCCATAAGCCAATGGCCATGGCAGAGAGCGTGAAATAATAGAAAGAGTTTCTATGAAGATTTTCACATCAGACTTGAATCGAATGATTAAATCATATGATAGAAATTAGGGTTTGACGAGTTCACCTTAACCCTAATCTGATCGGGGCTCAAGATAGAAGAACTTAATCACACAAAGAGCTGCATTGAGAGGTTCATTTTCAGTTTTGATGGGTTGCCACCATATGCTGCTAGGTGTCACTGGTGGATTTTGGGAGCAATTAGAATGATTTAGATGATCGATCATTCTAAGTTGTCTGAATCAGAAGAGTTCTGATCCATCGAAAGGAGTTTCGATGATGTCGATGATGGAGATCATGACATATCCCATTACCATACAGAATTGAACCTAACTGGATCACACAAATAAGAGTTTGGATCTAGATATCATCAATTAGACTAACCCAGTTCAATTGATTTGAATAAGATTCAATTAGGTTCAAGGAAATCGTGCTAGCACATGATTGAGCCTAACATTCTCCTTTTTCTATTATAAAAATTATCTCGACTAAGCCAAATGATTTTGTGCTCACTCTGGTACCTTTACCTGGTCTAACTGGAGCTTGTCCAACTCAGAAAAGAATTGTCTTAATTTATAAGATAAATTTGAGACAACACCTACCATTTTTCGTCACCTACTATTTCTTATACTTTGACTTGGTCAAACGTTGACCTTTGATCCTTGGACATTTGTCCATTTGTCATGCATTTATTGGAGAGTAGATAGGGGCTTGTCCCCTCTCTAGAAATTAGAAACAAGGAGGTGCATGCCTAGGATGGCGTGTGCTTATGGATAGGGATGCTGGAGTCTCACACGGATGGGACTCTAGGTTGCTTCTTGGTTTCTACTTACGTGGCCCTTGCGTATCTACTTTGACCAGTCTTAGGCACCATCTAAGAATGAACCTATGGGTCTCTCATCAGATTGGATCAAGTGATGTCATCCCACCAATCATATTTAGATCGAATTGCACGAAGCAATGTGATTGATCGGGGTGATGCAGCACTGCATGGCATAGTAGAGTCTATAAATAGACCCTATCTGCGCCCACTTTCCATAGAGTTCATCTATGCCCACACCCCAAGGCTATCTCTCTCCCTTCTCCATGCCACCATCTAGCCCTCTCCCTCCAGTCCATGCCCAAGAAAGTTGGGTTCTTCTGATTAGTGCGAGTCAAGCAAGAAAAGCTGATGAAAAAGGAAGAAGACAACACTGCTACAGAGACGAAGGGTGATATTCAGAAGGTGTTTTGAAGATCCTCCAAATCAGATCCAGATCTAATTTTTGGACAAAAAAAAGAGAAGGAGAAGATCTCTAGATCATGCCCGAGTGGATAATGGTATAGGTCAGGTGCTTGCATGGCTAGATCCAAAACCTCAGAGCTTTCACAGGATCATCAACGGATAATCAGATTACCCAAGATCAAGAAAAAAAATTAATTTAGAAATAATTTAATTTTAATTTTTTTAATTATCAGATTATAAATTAGATCTAAAAAATGTTAAATCTAATCTGGATCTAAGAGAAGAATTTTTTTTTTGAAATATGCCTCTCGATCCAATCAGATTTGAATGAACCTGACCCAGGAAATCAGAATTTTCCTTCAACTGGTATCATAGCCAAGTTCTTATAAATTTATTTAGATCTAATTTAATCTAATTAATTAGTTATTTTAGATATCACATGAGATATGATTATATCTAAAATTAGAGAATTAAAAAAAAATTAAAATAAATTAATTTAGATCTAACATGTATGAGATACATAACTAGACTAGGAGTAGAATTGTTCTATGTGTAGTCTAGTTTGATCACAATTTTTGTTTGATTAAAAGTAATTTTTAGATCTATTTATTTACTATTTTTTGATATTATAAATATTATAATAACATCTAAAAAATAGAAAATAAAAATTAAAATTTTAATTGTTCATATGAGATATGATAGATGCATGTCTAGACTAGTTGTAGAATAGTTCTACATAATTAGGTCTAGATTAGAATTTATTTTTGATTAGATCAATTTAAATCTAATTTTTTAGATTATTATGAGATAATTTAGATCTGAAAAACATGCATGCATGATACATGAGATGTATGCAAAAATGCCATGTTTAATTAGATCTATTTTTTATATGAGATATATGATATAGATCTAATTTATGTTTTGTAGATTATTGTATTTCCTGATTAAGGCGTTCCTCTTGGCCGTCCGGTCATAAGAACGAAGAAGGGTTTAAAGGCCCTCTCTTCCCATTCGATGGGGTGTTCTTATGATGTGTAGGGGTGCTGTGCATTCGTCCTTAATCAGAAATTGCCCAAAACTTACTTTCTGCAAAACCCTAGATCCTGAAACCCTAGGATTTATTGTGCATATTTTGTTTATGAACCCTAACTTAATTAAGAATTAAGTTTATGGAAATATTCAATTAGGTCTAAAATTGAGAATTTCAGATCTAAGACATATTCATAAATACTGGGTTCGGGCTTGGGTAGCTCAATTAGGTCTAAGCGGTTGATCAAACCGAATCAAGAGTTGGTTAGATGGGATCAACAATGCTTAAATTGACCAGCCTAATAGGATTAAGTCTGGGTCAAGATCGAGTCACGTGAGTGATCGATCAAGCTAAGACCTAATTAGGCTCAGAGGTTAGAGTCTGGATTGTAGGCTAACCCAATTGGTTCTGACTCAACAATTTGGTGTCTAAGGTAAGTTTGGCAGATACGACCGACTGGTTTTTAATTGGAAGCTACTCGACTCTGAATGCGTTCTTGTCGAGTTAATGGCATATTCCCTTCCACCGGTCTCACTTACCTGGCCATATCTGTTGACACAGTTCTGATCTGAGGTGGTCAATAATCCGAGCTAACCCATGCCACTAGGTTAGTCATAATTGTTATGACTATGTCAAGTCTAGTTTAATGAGACCTAAATCAAATTCTCCCTAAGAAAAGATTAAGTCTAAGGTCTTCCACCATTGTAGATGTGCGGGCCCTTCCCGGGGTTGATTGTTCTCGGACTGGTTACAGTGGCTCAGTTGCACCGGAAAAGATGCAACCATGTCTATTAGGCATTGGATGCTATGGGCTGGAGGATGGAGTTGGGCTCAATATTTTGGATACGGTGAGAGACTCAATTAGGAATCCAATCTATGCAAATGGTGGGTCTGACTTAACTAAGGAGTGGATCAATATTTTGGATACGGTGAGATTCATGAATTAGAGACCAAGTTTGGGTGCACCATGATTAGAGAATCATTGAACAAGAGTTGTTCACTCATTGGCTAACCCATCACCAATAACTGTTAGGTGAGGTGATGAGTCAGTTCGGTGAGACCTGCACCACCCACTAGAAATCAATAATCATGGAGATTTTTGCATCTCTACAGAGGGAGTGTAGGGATCCGAGAAAATAGTGGAAGCTAATTTGTTTAAAAATAAAATTCTAAATAAATTGGTTCAAGTCTTAATTACAATATCTAACTAGAAATCTTTGACTCTCTACAGGAAAATGTCTGCATCCAACCCACTGGCACGTATCCTGGACACACATAGACTGATCGGACCCAATTATAAAGATTGGCTCAGGAACTACAAAATTCATTTTGGGTTCTAGAGAAGTTAACTCATGTATTGGACCAGGACCCTCCCACCTTACCAGCTCGTCCATCCACTGAACAGAGAGCGTCTCTGGAAAAATGGATGACGAAGATAATAAGGCCAGATACTACATGTTGGGCTCGATGTCTGATGAGCTCCAGCGCCAACATGAAGATATCGGGACTGCTCGCCAAATGTTGGCTCACCTACAGGAGATGTTTGGTGAACAGAGTCGCGCAGCCAAAGTATCAAGTCACGAAATGACTTTTTAAGGCTAAGATGCGTGATGGGCAGTCAGTCCAAGATCACTGTCTGATGATGATCAAGGACATGGAAGAGCTTGAGAAGCTCGGTGTGAAGTTGGACTTGGATCTGCAGAATGATATTATTCTGCAATCCTTGACTGATGCATATGGGCAATTCATCATGAATTACCACATGCATAAACTTCAAAATTCCTTGGCCGAACTTAATGAATATGCTGGTTACCGCTGAGCTTTCTATGAAAGGTTCTAAAGGCTCAGTTCTTACTATGGATCGGACTTCTTCCAAAAGAAAGTCTTATGGAAAGAAAAAGAAGTCTGTGAAAAAGCAAGAAGGTGGAAGGATCAAAGAAGAAGAAGGCAGAAGCCGAAAAAGAAGGCCGATGTCAAAGGAAAAGTGTTTCCATTGCAACAGCGACGGCCATTGGAAGCGGAACTGCCCTACTTACCTGGCCACCCTGAAGAACAAGAAGGAAGGTCCTTCTGGAGGTATGCTCGTTATTGAGTCTAACCTTACGGTTTCTTCTGCATCCAGTTGGGTGCTTGACTCTGGTTCTAGTGCTCATCTGTGCACTTCTATGCAGGGTCTTGAGGATAGCAGGAGGCTGAGGGATGGAGACATGATCCTACGCATCGGTAATGGAGCAAGAGTTGCTGCAGTAGCCGTGGGAACATACCCTCTTCGATTACCATCTGGTTTAGACTTAGTTTTAAAAGACTGTTATTATGTGCCTGCAGCTAGCAGGAATTTGATTTCTGTTTCATGCTTAGCACAAGAAGGCTATGTGATTACCTTCTTTAAGGACCATTGTAACATTCTTTATGAAAGAAATAAAATTGCAAATGGTTTCCTTATTAATGGTCTTTATCAGTTACATATTGATGTACCTATTTTTAACTATCGAGCAAAACGTGAATGCCAAATCAAACGACCTAGGGATAGTCCAAACGATAGATATCTATGGCACCTGAGATTAGGTCATATAGCAGAAGATAGGATTAACAAATTGGAGAAAAATGGGCTATTGAGTCCATTGACTTTTGAGTCATATCCAACTTGTGAATCTTGTCTTCAAGGCAAAATGACTAAACTCCCTTTTGTTGGACATGGGGAGAGGGCCACAGATCTCCTTGCCCTAGTACATACTGATGTGTGCGGCCCATTTGATGTGCCGGCTAGAGGCAATTTTGTCTACTTCATTACCTTTACCGATGATCTGTCTAGGTATGGGTATGTGTATCTTATGAGACACAAGTCTGAAGCTTTTGAAAAGTTCAAAGAATTCAGACATGAAGTAGAAAAACAAACTGGAAAACCCATTAAGGTTCTTCGATCAGATCGAGGAGGTGAATACCTTAGCCGGGAATTCCTAGACTATCTTAAAGAAAATGGCATAGTCTCTCAATGGACTCCACCAGGAACACCTCAACTCAACGGGGTTTCAGAATGGAGAAATCGGACTCTATTGGATATGGTTCGATCCATGATGAGCTTCACAGACCTCCCTGATTTTCTTTGGGGACACTCATTTGTTAACTTCAATTTATCTACTGAATAGGGTTTCCCTCTAAAACCGTTCCTACCACACCGTATGAGATATGGCATGGTAAGAAACCAAGTCTGAGTCATCTCAGAATTTGGGGTTGTCCGGCTCATGTCAAAAGACAACAAGCGGACAAGTTAGAGTTTAGGTCCTTTAGAGCTCGATTCATAGGATATCCTAAAGAGTCATTAGGATACTATTTCTACATTCCAGAAGACCACAATGTGATTGTGAGTCGACATGCCATCTTTCTTGAAAAATAGTTTATTCAAGATAGCGGCATTGGAAAGCAGATTAAGCTTGATGAGAAAGTCTCACAAGTAGCAACGAGCTAAGGACCAAGTGGAACCAAATCAGGTTGAGCCAATAAGAACACTACCTCCTCCACCTCGTAGATCGGAAAAGAGTTTTCCGTCCCCCTGAAAGATACTTAGGTATTATTTCAGAGGATGTAGAGGAAAATGTTCCTCATAGGTAATGGTGCTCATGGTGATGATCCCAAAACCTACAACGAGGCGATATCAGATATCGACTCCGAGAAATGGCTTAGAGGCAATGAAGTCAGAAATTGACTCGATGCACTCAAACCAAGTCTGGACCTTGGTAGATCCACCAGAAGGTATAGTACCTATTGGGTGTAAATGGATCTTCAAGAGAAAGATTGGTGCAGATGGGAATGTGGAGACATTCAAGGCTAGACTAGTGGCAAAAGGTTATAGTCAACGCGAAGGCATTGACTATCAGGATACCTTTTCCCCAGTAGCTATGCTAAAATCCATCCGCACATTGCTTGCCTGTTGCAGCCTATTTCGATTATGAAATATGGCAAATGGACGTGAAAACGGCATTCCTTAAATGGATATCTTGAGGAAGATATCTATATGGAACAGCCGCTAGGTTTCACATCCAGTGATACTGATCACAAGGTTTGCAAGCTGCAAAGGTCCATATATGGACTTAAGCAAGCATCTCGGAGCTGGAACACTCGTTTCAATGATGTGATCAAAAAGTTTGGTTTCATCAAAAATGAAGAGGAACCATGTGTTTTCAAAAAGGTCAGTGGGAGCGCTGTTGTCTTCCTCGTATTGTACGTGGATGACATCCTCCTTATTGGGAATGATATTCCCATGTTGACATCAGTCAAAATGTGGTTGTCCAAGGAATTCTCCATGAAAGACCTAGGTGAAGCATCCTTTATTCTAGGAATTAAGGTCTATAGGGATAGACCGAATAGGATGCTAGGACTTTCACAGAAGATGTACATAGAGGAAGTACTAAAGAGGTTTAGTATGGAAAACTCTAAGAGGGGATTAATACCCTTCAGACATGGTATTCATCTTTCCAAGAAGATGTGCCCCAGCCACACCTGAGGAAATAGAACGCATGAGCAAGATCCCTTATGCTTCTGCAATAGGGAGCCTCATGTATGCCATGCTATGTACACGACCTGATATAGCCCATGCTGTGAGTGTCACAAGCAGATATCAGTCAAATCCAGGTGAAGAACACTGGACTTCTGTGAAATGTATCCTTAAGTACTTGAGAAGAACTAAGGATATGATGTTGGTCTTTGGTAATGGAGAACTCCAAGTCCAGGGATACACAGACTCGGATTTCATGTCCGATATAGATGATCGAAAGTCGACATCTGGGAGTCTGTTTGTGTGCAATGGTGGAGCTGTCAGCTGGAAGAGTTCCAAGCAAATGGTGATAGCAGATTCCACCATGGAAGCAGAATATATCGCTGCATCAGAGGCTGCGAAAGGAAGCATTCTGGTACAAGAAGTTTGCTGCAGAAATTGGAGTAATGCCATCAGATGCCATTCCTCTATACTGCGACAACAATGGTGCCATAGCCCTTGCTAAGGAGCCGAGGTCTCACCAGAAATCCAAGCACATTGAGCGGCGATACCATCTCATCCGCGATTACCTTCGAGAAAGGGTTACGTTCGAGGTCAAGAGAGTCAACTCCGCAGATAATGTGGCAGACCCACTTACAAAGCCGTTGGGCCAGCAGAAGATCGAAGCCCACCTTGAGAAGATGGGACTTAGACTTGTAGCCAATTGGCTTTAGGACAAGTGGGAGATTGTTAGATATATGTGCCCTAGAAGCCAGAATTGGCTGACACTTGTAATACACTTCTAGGGGCAAAATTATAATTTTGACTATAAATCAATAAAATGGGTTATTTTCTATCACATATGTGTATTTAGTGTCTGTGATACATCCTTTGAGTTAATGGTAATGATAATTCATATTTTCAAGAGTTGAAAATTTAAGACATGAATAATCATTATTAACTCATAAAATGCTCCCGACCATAGGATCATCACGAGGATGGTGATTGATC
>QRFJ01004078.1:0-125513 GCA_006176705.1 Cocos nucifera | reverse complement strand
ATGACCGGACGGCCAAGAGGAACGCCTTAATCAGGAACATTCAATACTACAAAATAATATCAGATCTATATCATATATCTCATATATAAATCTAGATCTAATCATGGCATATTTTGCATACATCTCATGTATCATAATCATGCATGTTTTCAGATCTAAATTATCTCATAATAATCTAAAAAATTAGATTTAAATTGATCTAATCAAAATAAATTCTAATCTAGACAATTATGTAGAACTATTCTACAACTAGTCTAGACATGCATCAATCATATCTCATATGATATTTAAAATTAAATAATTTTTATTTGCTATTTTTATAGATGTTATTATAACACTTATAATATCAAAAAATAGTAAATAAAAGATCTAAAATATGATTTAATCAGATTAAATCAAAAACATGCAAAACTATTCTATAGAACTATTCTATTCTAGAACTAGTCATGCATATCTTCTAATCTTAGATCCAAATCATTTAATTTTAATTTTTTCTGATTTCAGATCTGATCACATCTCATGTGACATCTGAAATCACTTTATTTTCTAATTAAAATAAAATTAAAATCAGATCTAAACAATTTTAGAACCATGGCTCTGATACCAGTTGAAGGGAAATCCTGATTTCCCGGTCCAGGTTCGTTCAGATCTGATCAGATCAAGAGATATATTTCAAAAATTTTTCTCTTGATCCCAATCAGATCTTGATATGTTTTCAGATCTGATTCTTATTATTTTAATAAATAAAATAAAATAAGATAAATTAAATCAAATTTAATTTACCTGATTTGGGTAATCCTATTACCCTGTTGATGATCCTGATTGCAGCGGAAGGTTCTGGATCTTAGCCACGCAAGCGCCTGGCCTCTACCGGTATCCACTCGGGTTGGATCTGGAGATCCTCTTCTTCTCTATCACACCTCCAAAAATTCAGATCTGGATCTGATCTGGAGGATCTTCAAAACTCTTTTGAAGATCAGCAGTCGTCCTTTTGCAGCAGCGCAGCCTTCTTGCTTTTGATCGCCTTTCTTTGATCTGAATCGCACCAACCAAGGTCCAAAACTCCTTTTGGACGTGGAGAGCAAGGGGAGAAGAGACTTATGGCATGGAGAAGGAGGGGAGAGGCAGCCTTGGGGCGTGGGATTCTCAATTGAATTCATTCAATTGGGTTGGGCGCAGGGTCTTATTTATAGACCTATTGTGATCCAACTCCTCTTCCTCCCAACCAATCACAACCCTTTGTGAAATCAGATCTAAATCTGATTGGTGGGAATAGAGACCCCTGGATTCCTCTTAGAGGGCGCCTAAGACCAGTCAAAGTTGGTTCTTAGAAGAACTCTAATTGGAATCCAAAAAGGGAGATGGAGTCCTTGTCCAACAAGGACTCCTAGGCGCCTCCAACTTGGGCACACGCCTAGGGTGGCGTGCGCCCTTCTCCTTGCCAGGTTCTGGCAGGGGGACAGGCCCCCACCAGCTCTCCAATAGGTGCATGACATGTGGTCAAAAGTCAAAGTGTCAATGGTCAACGTTTGACCAGTCAAAGGTAGACTTTTGACCAAAGTCAAAGAACAAGAAATGGCAGGTGACCAAAAATGGCAGGTAATGTCTTACAAAATAAGACAACCTTTTCTGACTTGGACAACCTCCAGTCAGACCATATGAAGGCCTCTGATTGAGCACAAACTCCTTTGGCTCAGTCAGGACAACTTATTTATGATAGTAAAAGAAGAACGTTAGGTTCAATCGAGTGCTAGCACGATTTCCTTGAACCTAATTGAATCTCATTCAGATCAATTGAACTAGATCAGTTCAATTGATGATCACCAGATTCAAACCCTTGTTTGTGTGACCCAGTTAGGTTCAGTTCTGTATGGTAATGGGATATGTCATGATCTCTATCATCGACATCATCGAAACTCCTTTCGATGGATCAGAACTCTTCTGATTCGAACAGCTAGAATGATCGATCATCTAAATCATTCTAATTGCTCCCAAAATCCACCAGTGACACCTAGCAGTATATGGTGGCAACCCATCAGAGCTGAATGCGAACCTCTTGGTGCAGCTACCTGTGTGATTAAGTTCTTCTATCTTGAGCCCCGATCAGATTAGGGTTAAGGTGAACTCGTCAAACCCTAGTCTCTGTCATATGATGTAATCATTCGATTCGAGTCCAATGTGAAAATCTAAATAGAAACTCTTTCTATTATTTCACTCTACCATGGCCATGGATTTCTGGACTTGATTCTCATGATCATCATAGGGCTGCTCCTCTACCACCGAGGTAGATAGATTCCATCTTGATGCAATCCAGTTCCTACAATGAACATGCTATAGCCAACATACACCTCAGGGTTCCATATGGCTAGGAGACCGAGTAATGGTGTAGTCAAACTATAACACCCTCAAGGTGAACTGCCGATGCATCTCAGGTCAAAGAACCAGACACACTACTGCAGCATCGAGTCAGTCATTGACGAGAAGGTAGACTCCCTAATGACTACTCGAGGTGGTCACGCTCAGTGCCCTCGTTCTCTAACGAGTACCTGTACTCTCGCTCCGGTGTCTCCACACCGTAGACTCAAGACTCATCTACTAAAGAGAAGCGATTGTACACCAACCTTCCGGATCAATCACCATCCTCGTGATGATCCTATGGTCGGGAGCATTTTATGAGTTAATAATGATTATTCATGTCTTAAATTTTCAACTCTTGAAAATATGAATTATCATTACCATTAACTCAAAGGATGTATCACAGACACTAAATACACATATGTGATAGAAAATAACCCATTTTATTGATTATAGTCAAAATTATAATTTTGCCCCTAGAAGTGTATTACAAGTGTCAGCCAATTCTGGCTTCTAGGGCACATATATCTAACACATTCCGAGCTAAACCAATTGGCCTGCAAGAAGACCTCCTGCCACCATATGTTGCTAGGTGTCACTGGTGGATTTTGGGAGCAATTAGAATGATTTAGATATTAGATCATTCTAAGTTGTCTGAATAGAAGAGTTCTGATCCATCGAAAAGAGTTTCGATGATGTCGATGATGGAGATCATGATATATCCCATTACCATACAAAACTGAACCTAACTGGGTTTTTCAAACAAGGGTTTGGATCTGGATATCATCAATTAGACTAACCTAGTTTAATTGATTTGAATAAGATTCAATTAGGTCCAAGAAAATCATGCTAGCACACAATCGAGTCTAATATTCTCCTTTTTCTATCATAAAAGTTGTCTCGACTGAGCCAAATGAGTTTGTGCTCACTCAGACACCTTTACCTAGTTTGACTAGAGCTTGTCCAAGTTAGAAATTAGTTGTCTTAATTTATGAGATAAATTTGAGACAACACCTGCCATTTTTCGTCATCCGCTAATTCTTATACTTTGACTTAGTCAAAAGTTGACCTTTGACCCTTGGACATCTGCCCATGTGTCATGCACTTATTGGAGAGTAGATAAGGGCTTGTCCCCACTCTGGAAATTAGAAATAAGGGGGCGCATGCCTAGGATGGCATGCGCCCATGGATAGGGATGCTGGAGTCCCATACGGATGGGACTCCAGGTTGCTTCTTGGTTTCTACTTAGGTGGCCCTTGGGTATCTACTTTGACCAGTCTTAGGCACCATCTAAGAATGAACCTGTGGGTCTCTCATCTGATTAGATCAGGTGATGTCATCCTACCAATCAGATTTAGATCTGATTGCATGAAGCAACGTGATTGACCGGGGTGATGCAGCACTGCATGGCACAGTAGAGTCTATAAATAGACCCTATCTACGCCCACTTTCAATAGTGTTCATCTAAGCCCATGCCCCAAGGTTGTCTATCTCTCTTCTCTATGCCACCATCTAGCCCTCTCCCTCCTCTCCATGTCCATGAAAGTTTGGTTCTTCTAATTAGTGTGAGTCAAGCAAGAAAAGCTGATGAAAAAGGAAGAAGGCAGCACTGCTCCAGAGACGACGGGTGATCTTCAGAAGGTATTTTGAAGATCCTCCAAATCAGATCCAGATTTATTTTTGGAGAAAAGAAAGAGAAGAAGAAGATCTCTAGATCCTGCCTGAGTGGATATCGGTAGAGGCCAGGCACTTGCATGGCTAGATCCAGAACCTCAGAGCTTTCATAGGATCATCAATGGTTATTTAGATTACCCAAGATCAAGGTAAAAAATTAATTTAGAATTAATTTAGTTTTAATTTTCTTAATTATTAGATTATAAATCAGATCTAAAAAGTGTCAGATCTAATCTAGATCTGAGAGGCAAATTTTTTTTTGAAATATGTTTCTCAATCTAATTAGATCTGAATGAACCTGACCCAAAAAATCAGGATTTTCCTTCACATTCATCTCTCCAAAAAAATGTATCCCAACACACCTGAGGAGATTGAACGCATGAGCAAGATCCCTTATGCTTCAGCAATAGGGAGCCTTATGTATGCCATGTTCGTACACGACTTGATATAGCCCATGCTGTGAGTGTCACGAGAAGGTATCAATCGAATCTAGGTGAAGAATACTGGACGTCTATGAAATGTATCCTTAAGTACTTGAGAAGAACTAAGGATATATTGTTGGTTTTTGGTAATGGAGAACTCCAAGTCTAGGGGTATATAGACTCAGATTTTATGTCTGATATAGATGATCGAAAGTCGACATTTGAGAGTCTGTTTGTGTGTAATGGTGGTGCTGTCAATTAGAAGAGTTCCAAGTAGACAGTGATAGTAGATTCTCTAATGAAAGCAGAGTACATTGCTGAATCAGAAGCTATGAAGGAGGCACTCTGGTACAAGAAGTTCACCGTAGAAATTGGAGTGATGCCATTGGATGTCATTCCTCTATACTACGATAATAATGGCACCATAGCCCTTGCTAAGGAGCCGAGGTCTCACCAAAAATTCATGCACATCGAGCGGCGATACCACCTCATCCACGGTTATCTCGAAAAGGGTTACGTCAAGATCAAGAGAGTCGACTGTGCAAATAATGTGGCAGACCCACCTACAAAGCCATTGTGCTAGTAGAACATCGAAGCCCACCTTGAGAAGATGGAACTTAGATTTATAGCCAATTGGCTTTAGGTCAAGTGGGAGTTTGTTAGATACATGTGCCCTAGAATCCAGATTAACTAACACTTGTAATACACTTCTAAGGATAAAATTATAATTTTGACTATAAATAATAAAATAGATTATTTTCTATCATAGTGTGTATTTTGAAAGTGTTTGTGATACATCCTTTGAGTTAATGGTAATGATAGCTCATATTTTCAGGAGTTAAAAATTTAAGACATGAATTTTCATTAGTAACTCATAAAATGCTTCCGACCATAGAATCATCATGAGGATGGTGATTGATCCGAAAATTGGTGTACGATCACATCTTTAGGATAGATGAGTCTTAAGTCAACATTATAGAGACACTAAAGTAAGAGTATAGGTACTCGTTAGAGAATGAGGGCACTGAGCGTGATCACCTCGAGCAGTCATGAGGAAGTCTACCTTCTTGTCGATGACTGGCTCGAAGCTACAGTGGTGTGTCTGGTTCTTTGATCTGAGGTGCATCGATAGTTCATCTTAAGGGTGTTATAGTTTGACTATACCATAACTAGGTCTTCTAGTCATTCGACATCCTGAGGTATATGTTGGCTATAGCATGTTCATTGTAGGAATTGGATTGCACCAATAGGAGATCTATCTACCTTGGTAGATGAGGAGCAGCCCTATGATGATCATGAGAATCAAGTCCATAAGCCCATGGCCATGGTAGAGTGAAATAATAGAAAGAGTTTCTATTAGGATTTTCACATTGGACTTGAATCGAATGATTAATTCATATGACGAATATTAGGGTTTGATGAGATTATCTTAATCCTAATCTGATCGGAGCTCAAGATAGGGGAACCTAATAACAAAGGTAACTACACCGAGAGATTCACTTTTAGTTCTAATGGGTTGCCACTATATACTGCTAGGTATTACTGGTGGATTTTGCGAGTAATTAGAATGATTTAGATGATCGATCATACTAGTTGTCTGAATCAAAAAAGTTTTGATCCATCGAAAGGTATTTCGATGATGTCGATGATAGAGATCATGACATATCCCATTATCACATAGAACTGAACCTAACTAAGTCATATAAATAAGGGTTTAGATCTGGATGTCATCAATTGGACTAACTCAGTTCATTTGATTTGAATAAGATTCAATTAGGTTCAAGAAAATCATGCTAGCACACGATTGAGCCTAATGTTCTTCTTTAATAATCATTAAAGCTTATCTCGATTGAGCCAAATATGTTTGGGCTCACTCTGGAATCTTTACTTAATCTGATTGGAGCTTGTCTAGATTAGAAAAGAATTATCTTAATTTATGAGATAAATTTAAAACAATACCTGCCATTTTTGGTCACCTGCTAATTTCTGTTTTTGGACATTGGTCAAATATTAACCCTGACCACTTAGACGACTGCCCATGTGTCATGCACCTATAGGAGAGTACCTAGGGCCTTGTCCTCCTACTAAAATGTAGATAGAAAGAGGGTGCTTGCCTAAGGAGGCATGCATCCCATGAGGATAAAGGAGGAGTCCCATATAGATGGGACTCTAGGGTTGCTTTAGGGGATTAAACTCTATGGCACTAAGAACTCTTATTTGACCCAGTCCTGGCGCCACCTTAGGATGGTTTTGAGGGTCACTCATCTAATTGGATTAGATGATGTCATCTCACCAATTAGATTTAGATCTAATTGCTCAAAGGGCCATGATTAGCCAGGATGATGTGGCACTGCATGGCGCAGCAGGGTCTATATAAACCCTATCTGTGCCTAGATTTCAATGCTTCTACCTTTAAACCACTCCACAAAGCCTCTCTTCCTCCTTCTCCATGCCACCCTTTGGTCCTCTCTCTCCTCTCCATGCCTAAGGGGTTTTGGGCATGAATAAGGTGTGATCCAAGCAAGTGAAAGGCGCAAGGAAAGAAAGAAGGCAGCACTGCTGCAAGAGACAACAGTTGTTCTTCAAAAGAAGTTTTTAAGACCATAAAATCAGATCTAGATTTAATTTTTGGAGGATTTATTGAGAAGGAGAAGATCTTTAGATCCTACCTGAGTGGATACTGATAGAGGACTGGCGCTTGCATGGCTACATCGAGAATCTCAGGCAAACATCAAGATCACCATAGGGTAATTGGATTATCTAAAATAAAGGTATAATTAAATTAAATTAAATTTTTAATTTTATTTTATTTTTATTATCAGATCAATAAGATTAGATCTGAGGAATATGACCTAAAAAATAAGTTTTTTCTTCACCGCATTAGCTGAATAGATACTTTAGTATCTAGGTCCAGGACGGCGATCCTATTGAGCTCGATGAGAACAATGTGGATCCGATCATCTATAAGGATGCAATGTAGTGGTCTGACTCTGAGAAGTGGCTTGGAGCCACATAATACAAATTAAATTCTATGGACATCAATAGTGTGTGGACACTAAAAGATTCACCTGAAAGGATAAAATCCATTAGGCGTGAATGGATTTTCAAAAATATCAGAATAGCACAAATGGGAAGGTGAAGACCTGTAGAGCTCGTTTGGCTATTATCTCAATCTTGGAACATACATTGTGAACGTATGTCTTTGCTATGAACAAAGATAAATCCTGCATTTGTAAGTGGGCAAAATGTTCTATAGTGTTATTTCTTGTGTTGTCTGTGGATGAACTTCTCTTAATCGAAAATGGCATTCCAACATTGTAAGGAATAAAGGTTTGGCTGTCATCTAATTTCTCCATGTTCAAAATTAGATATGGTATACTCACTAATGGTAGTGAGTAGATACCAATCTGATCTAAATGTGACCTAGAAGATTGTATAGACAATCCTCATGTATTTAGAAAATACTAAGGTGCAGTGACTCAAATATGAAAATACTGACTTAAAACATGTGGATATTTTAATTTCAGTCAGAACAGGATGACAAAAAGAGATTATCGGGTCATACTCTAATTGCAAATGTAATCTGCCGAAAAGGTTCAAAGCTGGATACTATAGCCTATTCAGTTAGTGATGTAGAGTACATCGTGGAATATGATGCTGCCATGTAAGCTGTGTAGTTGTTGAGGTTTATTAGCAAGTTGGGAGTGGCACCCTCCACTGATGGTCCAATCCTATCGTAGCACTGGAACTATAGTTCAGGATAAAGAATCAAAGGACCAGCATATTCTGCATCGCTATCACCTTTGATTTTTGATCAAGGTAACGTCAATCTTTGGAAGATCGATGAAAAAGAAGAACTTGACCGACTCATTTGCTAAGGCCTCATAATTAAGGAGTTTTACAAACTCAAGTGGAGGATAGGATATTTGATATCATTCTAATTGGCTTTAGTCTAAGTAAAAGTTGTTGGAAAATATGTCCTAAAACTAATTATTTATGTCATAGATGATTGAAATTAGTATATAAATTATCTAATAATAATAGTTATTTGGCTGGTTTATTATAAAAGTTTTATCTTTCTTAAATAAACTTCTAAATTATGATCAAGTCTTTAGAACCATGATCAATCGATAAAAGAGGATTTATCGGATGGTTCTTAAACTGTTCATGACCAAATGATAAGTTATTAACAAGGATGATAACTTATTGAGTATAGGGCACTGTATGCCACATGCGTTGGTTGTCCTCATAACCAAATGGTGTGTAGACACTGATATAACATCCAAGTGAGATGTAGGAGTACATCTATACTAAACATCAATGTAGGACTCTACTATCAAGAGTCGTTAGCTAAGGCCAATGGATATAAGTATCCCTCCGACCTGAGATCACCATGGTGACTTGCAAGCAACTTATGATACTTTGGTGCAGGACTGCCTATATTTCTAATATATGTTCGAAAGGTTTTGGATATAGTCAAGTACTTATGAAGTCAGTGTATGAGTCAAGATGGGATTGACTACTTCTAATTAGCTTCAAAAAAAAATGACTCATTGTGTTTCAATTTAGCAAAATCTAGGCCTGGGTAATCCTCATGAGGAGTCATGAGATTTGCAAAATTTTGAGACATAATAGAGATGACTTGTATGAGTGTTGACAGCATACTCGAAGTTGTCTTGAGCATTATTGGTCTAAGGGATGAATTATACGGTAACCATAGGCTAGGGTTCTATGAATGTTGCTTTACAAACATTCGACCTATCTAGATATCAAGAACCATTGCTAGATGGTTACTTCGACTAGTATAAAAATTGGTTCTTATTTTTTCAGCTTTGGTTTGAACCTATGGGGTCACACACATTATAGGTTGTAACTTAATCAGATGGTTAATTAGTGATTGAGAATCATTCTAAGGTCAAACTATCAATACGATTGATGTTTGACCTAATGCAAGTATTGCAGGAGGATTGATTAGCAATTGGATTGCTAATTAGCTTAATTTGATTGAGCAATTAGACTGAGATCAAGTCTAATCAAATTAGATTTAATTAGAATTGATTTTGACTTAATTAGCGTAAGTTTAATTGGTTTATTGGATTAGCCAATTATAAACGAAAAATAATTCCTAGTTTGATTAGGATTTAAGTGCACCTAATTCATAATTTAGGATTTAAATCAGATTTAAATATGATTTAAACCTAACTTAATTAAGTTTTTAGTTGGACTAGTATCATCTGTAATTAGATTTTATTTAATTTGATTTGAATTAGGTTCAAAATAGTTTTGACCTAGTCAAACAAGAAGTGTCCTAGTTGGACTAGGACTCTCACTCTTTCCTTGTGCCACCTTTGAGCCCATGCCCATTATTTTATTTCTAGATTTTTTTCTAAGATTTCCATGCCTAAGGAATGTTTTCCCACACCATTTATTCTGGAGATTTTGAATCAAATCTGCTTTGATCAATTTTGGAAAGCGGTTTGGGTTTGTTTCCTTTTGAAAGAGTCCCTCTTGACCAAAATGCCTCTTCCCTTCTTGCTCCAATTTTCTCCACACCATATTTTCTTTTTGTCACCACTTTTTCCTCTCTTTTGTGCATGGTTTCCTATTCTCTATGCAGAAAAAATAGGGAAAGGGGCATCCAAGAGTTGGACGCCCCATAGCTTCCATGTTTGACTTGGTCATTTGACCTAGTCTCCCTTATTTTGTGGCACCTCCTATTAGATAGGAGATAGGCATCAAAAACTCTAGGTTTTTCATCATAAAATTAGAGGAAAAAGATAAGGAGGCATGGGAGATTTAGGGCACCTACTTCCTTAAAGAAAAAACTCTTCATTAAGTCAAGAAATGTTCATGTCTTGATGAAGAAAAAGGTATGAAGAATGTCTTCTCATCTATTTCTCTTTTAATGTTTATTTCTTTAATTTTCTTTGTAATTTTTTATATGATAAAAATTTGAGAGAGAGAGAGGAAGAGAGCATGGAATGGATGCTCCAAGGAGTTGTGGCATCATGGCCTCTTTTAGACATGATTTGATCATATCCTGATGAGAGGAAAGTGAAGACAAGATAGTATTCTCTTAGGATTCTTTTGAGAATCCTTTCTTCTCAATTTTATTATAATTTTTCTATGAGAAAATTCAAAAAGTAAGAGATCTAGAAGTATGAAAATTTTTTAGAGGAGAAGGTCTCCTCTTGTCCAGGTATGGAGATCCGTTTAGGACATTAACGGTTCATTCCTGAGAAGAGAAGATGTATCTTCCCTTAGAATTTTCTTAACTATTTATTTTCTATTTTTGGGAGATCCAAGAGTTGGATTTCTCCATTAATTCTTAGATTAACCATCCAGAGAAATCCGCAAGAAGTTAGCACTTTGAGCGGATCTTCATTCGACGAACCTCCAATTTTATTATAGCCTCGTATGGATCACCTGTAGAAGCTGGACGCATGTGCGGCTCCAAAAATAATAACAAAAATCAACCGTGGAGTTCTCGACCCATACAAAGGTAAGATATTTGGTCCCTTCTCTCATCTAGATGTGATCTAGGTTTTAGATCTAGAATTATTCTAAATCTAGGATATTGATTTGATCAATACTGAAGCTTTTATTTTCAGATTTAAGAATGCATTATGACATGTTATAGGTCCAAAATGTAGAGTTTAGTAATTAGATTATATGCATTTGTAAACTAAGTGATTTAATTTACAACTTTTGGTACATTATATTTCAAAAAGGTTTTGAAATTCATGAATGAAACCCTAGATATTTTTCATCACTAAGGTCTTCAGAAGGATGAATTGAAGATCATTGAAGACTAAGGCTAAGGTCCTATCTTGGGCCGAGATTGAAGTTATCAAATGATGGAAGCTGAGGTCTTCAGAAGGCTAAATTAAAGGACATTGAAGGCTGAGGCCAAGGTCCTATTTTGGGCCAAGCTTGAAGTTATCAAAAGATAGAAGCCAAGATCTTCTGAAGGCTGAATTGAAGGTCATTGAGAAGGCTGAGCCCAAGGTTTTAGTTCAAGCCAAACTTAAAAAGGCTGAAATCCTAATTGAAGATGTTTCTAAGACTGAAGTTTTCACTCTTGACTCTAGGTTGTCAACCCACAAAATTAAGAGATGGTTCCCCCCTCACACATGCCGTGAGGGGACAATACCTGACATGACTTCTGAGAATATTCTAGTGGACAAATAAAATATCTCTGACAACTCATTGCTCTTCCTGAATTAGCAACCCATAATCCATCCTAACAAACTCTGGACACTTCTATAAAATGAGAAAAAATGGACCCCAAGGTATGTAACTTTTTCTCTCCAAACACTCATATTCTTTCTTCTATTGAACAAAAAATTGACTAGAGAATCAGAGGATCCCCATTGGAGTGAATTTCGATCGAGGACTTCTCTTGCAGGGACTGCTGCCTCCATCTCGTTGCCATCGACTTGCTGCTATCGCACAACTCCAGCTAAGCCAACCTCGAGATGGATTTTTATGTCAAAAATTACTAACTAGAAATAGAACCTTCTCAGCTCTCTTTCCTTCTCTTGCTTCTCTGATTAACTTTTGAACTCAGAACAAGTACAACAGGAACTGATAGCTTTTATTTTTGGGAAAAGAAGAATAAACTAGGAAGACCTTGCTATGTGTCATTCCAACAAGAATGCACCTAATTCCCAACTAAATAGGTGTTGCCCTGAGGTATTTCCAGCTATTAGTTAATGCTCTCAAGCTGCTCACTCATTTCCTAAAAAATTATTTTAAAATTTTAACCCAAAACCATCTCAGTTAAAACTTGCTCATGGAAATTTTTGTGATTGGAGTTGACACCATTGAAATAGGTGTCGACACTCGCACACAGGTCGTCCCCCAGGTCGCCCCTTTTTCAAAAATAGGTTGACCTCTGGGTTGGCCCCTCACATGAAAATATTAACACTTTTCAGGCAAGTATCGACCCCTTTCAGTGCTACCACAAAACTTCCTGAAAACCTCTTCTCTATTTTTCTAGGATAGGGTCAAACCTCTTGGACAAGTGTCGACCCCTTTCCCTAGGTTTTAGATATTGCTCTCCTCAAAGTATCATTCATTCCAGGTGACATGCTTAATACTCTTCTTATTTATATTTACTTATTTTAAGTTAGTATCACATTAAATTTAAAATAAAAATATAAATAAGGAATATCTCTCTATTTGGAATCAATAAAAATATTAAAAAAATTAAAACTTTTAAGAATCAGATATCAAAACTTGGATTCTAGATCAAATTTATCCAAATCCAAAACTTTTAAAACATTCATCCTTCAGAATGAATAGGTTAAAAGATCTCAAAAATTTTTTAAAAATTATTTTGTAACTCACCGACACCTAAGAATCAATTACCATCAATTTTGGCTTTCAAAAAATACATATTTTATATAGCCCGCCATATAGGTGCAAGTTTTCAGACTTAGAAAATTTTCAGAACTCATAACAGTAGATAGACACAATTTGTGCTCAAATATACTATAAATGAATTACCATGTCATAGATACCATAACATGAATCTTTTAATCTATTATTTTGCTGGTTCAGGATGTTATAACTCATCTGCTCAAAATCTTTCAGCAATGAAGATTCCAAAGCTTCATCGACATTTTTACTTATTAAAAGAGCTTTGTGTTTTTAGTTCTTGTTGCATCTTTTATATTTATTGTATCTAACTTCAATATGATTTTGAAGCTAAGAGAAAGGCCTTTCCAAGCCTGAGAATTGGATTGTAAGCCAAGGGTTAGCTGAGGGATTGATTTTGGTTGGTGATCTAGTATAAAACCAACTAGATTTAGGTCCTAGAAAAACTATCCAACTATAATCTTAGATAAATTATAGTAGAATTTTCAAGTAGATCTTAGAAAGTAGACATAGGTGCAAGGAGTACCGAACCACTATAAACTCCTTTGTGTTTGTGATTGTTCGTGTCTCTTACTTTTCATTATATTTACATTGCTATATTCTTAGTTACATTAGACTACAATATACTTCAATACTTCACTAGTTTTGAAAATAGCACATAACTTGCTTAAATTTTGAAAAATCCAATTCATCATCCTATTGAGATGTCTTACTGGGCAACAATCTCCGCAACCAAAATTCATGGATTGGGGCTCCTCATATCATAATATAGTTGCATAGAGCATCCAACCTCTATAGATCATCAACATGAAGTCCAGGTCCTGATCAATTCCTCTAGAGTGCTAACTCCTTGTTGGAACCTTCGATGGTTGATATTGATCGATCATAATTGATCTTCTTCTTTCGATCATTGGGATGCTCTAGAATATTAGAAAGGATACTAGAGAGGATGATGAAGTGATATGCAAAATTTTCATGGGCTGGTGACACTCATAGCACTTGAAGTCTCACTATGCAAACCCTAGGTCAAAACCCTAGGGGAGGACACACCCAAAATCCTAAGTGCTCTCCCTCTAAATTTTTTTCTTGATAAAATCTTAGGTTTCACACATCCAAAATCAAGAGTTTCACCCTCAAAAGGACTCTCTATCAGATAGTGCATTCCCCCTTCTCATTTCCATTTAAATTTGCAATAATAAGTGGAGAAAACGTGTGAATGGCATGGGATAAGGATAAGGATGAGTTGGTTTCCTATTTAAATTCAAATCCCATTTGAATTTAAATGCTAACCACTTCATTCTTATCCATTTTGGGCATGAAGAGGAGGGATATGAGTCCTCATAAGCATGTGAATTCCTTTATGAGAATCTAAATTCTCATGGAGGAAGGGCGGTGGTCAAAGTGTTTGACAAGTCCAATCCAATTGGACTCTAGTCTTTATCTAATTAGGTCTCCAACCAAACTAGTTTAGCTTGACCCAATTAAAATAACATAAATTCAACCAAATTAAACATAAACTATATTAATTAAATTCTAATTAAATCAAAAAATAATTAAGCCCAAGCCTTGATCAAATCAGGGATCAATCTTCCATAGTGCTTAGTGAAGGAAAAACACTATTTTCCATCGCAAGATCGTGCAGATCTGAGGGAGATTTTTCTAAAAATTTCTAAATGATCTGATTAGATCTAAGAGTTCTCAGATTTAATCATGGTGATATGATATTAAAAATTAAAAAAAAATTACGTTAGATTTAATTTAAATTACATGATTGGGTAATCTAATTATCCTACTATGATCCTATTGGTTCTTGAGGTTCTAGAAGGAGCCATGCATGCGCCTAGCCTCTACTAGAATTCACTCAAACAAGATCTAAATGTCTTCTCCTCATAAACCATTTCTCCAAAAATTAGTTCTGGATTTATTCCAAAGTACCTTCAAAACTATTTTTGAAGGCAGCCCATTTGTCACACGAACACCATCGTGTAGATCCTGAATATTGTGCCAAAAACCTTGGACCTTCTTCTCAAATTTGTGCCTAAATATTTAGGCTTGTAGAAGAGAAGAAGAGAGAAGATAGAGGGGGCATAGAATATTAGGGATGGTAGATTTTGGGTGTGGGAAATTATTTCTTCATTGAATGCCCTTTGACATGAGAAATGCTTTTATGTTCATTGCTTGCTTAGAGTCCCTTTTGTCCAAAATAACTCATTTATTTTATCATTAGGACTCTAAGACTTATTCTTTACAGAAATCCACCAGATCTTATTTATTTTTTTCATCAAAAATGATTCAAAAAGGTGTCAGCATGAGTAGATAAGGAAGAGCTTACCGCACCTAGGACTCTTCCCTCAAGAGTTTGATCCAAATTAAACTCTATCATAACTCAGTCTAGACACCTTCAAAAATCACAAAATTTGGTACACCCAAATCATAACTCATTCTCTATCACATATCAAAAAGTTATATCAAAATAATTTTTAAAAAAATTTCTAAACGCATCTGATCAGGTGATCCTCAATTCTCTCAAATAGGTCAACTTTTGACCTTAGTCCAATTTGACTATGAATGGATTTAATTTCTGTAATTAATCTAACCTGAACTTATTCCAGTTAGATAAAAATAAACCCATTCAAAATACAAGAATGAGTCAAATCAAATTTGACTTGATTGTGATGAATTATAAGATTTTAGAAGGAGAAAGTCAGGCTCAATCATGTGCTAGCACGATTACCTTGAACCTGATTGGATCTAATCCAAATCAATCAAATTAGATTATCTCAATCGATGACATACAAATCCAAACACTTATTTGTGTGATCCAATTAGATTCAATTATCTATGGTAATGAGCCATGTCATGATCTCCATCCTTAACATCATCGAAACACCTTTTGATGGATCAAAACTTTTGTGATTCATACAATTAGAATGATTGATCATCAAAATCATCTTAATTGCTCCCAAAATCCACCAGTGATACCTAGCAGTATATGGTGGCAACCCATTAGAACTAAAAGTGAACCTCTCGATATAGTTACGTGTGTAACTAGGTTCTTCTATCTTGAGCCCCAATAGGATTAGGATTAAGGTGAACTCGTCAAACCCAATGTTCGTCTTATGAATTAATCATTCAATTCAAGTTCAATGTAAAATCCTAATAGAAACTCTTTCTATCATCTTTACTCTACCATGGCCATGGGCTTATGAACTCAATCTCATGATTGTCATAGTGCTACTCCTCATCTACCGAGGTAGATAGATTTCCTATTGGTGTAATCCAATTCCTACAATGAACATACTATAGCCAACATACACCTCAAAGTTTTGAATGGCAGGGAGACTGAGTTATGGTGTAGTCAAACTATAACACTGTCAAGATGAATTGTCGATGCACCTTAGGTTAAAGAACCAGACACACCACTGCAGCATCGAGTCAGTCATCGATGAGAAGGTAGACTTTCTTATGACTACTCGAGGTGGTCACACTCAGTGCCCTCATTCTATAACGAGTACCTATACTCTCGCTCTGGTGTCTCCACACCATAGAATCAAGAAACATCTATCCTAAGAAAGTGGTTGTACATTAATCTTTAGGATTGATCACCATCCTCGTGATGATCCTATAGTCGAGAGTAGTTTATGAGTTAATTATGAAAATTCATTTCGTAAATTTCTAACTCTTGAAAATATGAATTATTATCACCATTAACTCAAAAGATGTATCACAGACACTTTTAAATACATATTATGATAGAAAATAATCAATTTATTAATTTATAGTCAAAATTATAAAATTTTTCTTAGAAGTGTATTATAAGTGACAGCCAATCTGGCTTCTAGGGCACACATCTAACAAACTCCCACTTAACCTAAAGCCAATTGGCTACAAATCTAAGTCTCATCTTCTCAAGATGGGCTTCGATCTTCTGCTGGATCAATGGCTTTATCAATGGATCTAACCTCGATGTATCCCTTCTCAAGATAATCGCGGATGAGGTGGTATCACTGCTCGATGTGCTTAATTTTCTTGTGAGACCTCAGCTTCTTACCTAGAGCTATGGCTCCATTGTTGTCGTAGTACAGAGGAATGGCATCTGATGGCATCACTCCAAGCTCTGTAGAGAACTTATTGTACCAAAATGCCTCCTTTGTAGCTTTTGATGCAGCGATGTACTCTACTTTCATGGTGGAATCTGCTATTATAGTCTACTTAGAACTTTTGCAATTAACAGCACCATGATTGTACAAAAATAGACTTTTAGATGTCAACTTTCGATCATCTATATCAGACATAAAATTCGAGTCTGTATACCCCTAGATATGGAGTTCTCCATTACCAAAAATTAGAAACATATCCTTAGTCCTTCTCAAGTACATCAAAATATATTTGATAGAAATCCAGTGCTCTTCATCTGGACTCGACTGATACCTACTCGTGACACTCACAGCATAGGCAATATCAGGTCATGTACATACCATGGCATATATGAGGCTTCCAATTGCTGAAGCATAAGGGATCTTGCTCATGTGTTCAATCTCCTCCGGTGTGTTGGCACACATCTTGGAGAGATGAATGCCATATCTGAAGGGCACCAATCTTCTTTTGGAGTTTTCCATGCTAAACCTCTTTAGCACCTCCTCTTTGTACATTTTCTATGAGATACCTAGCATCCTATTTGGTCTATCTTTATAGAACTTAATTCTTAGAATAAAGGATGCTTCTCTTAGGTCTTTCATAGAGAATTCTTTAGACAACCATATTTTTACTGTAGTCAACATGGAAATATTATTTCTAATTAGGAGGATGTTATCCACATACAGTACGAGAAAGACAATAGTGCTCCCACTGATCTTTTTGAAAACATAGGGCTCCTTCTCGTTCTTGATGAATCCAAATGATTTGATCACATCATTGAAATGAGCAATCTTACTCCAAGATGCTTGCTTAAGTTCAATATGAACCTTTGCAGCTTGCAGACCTTATGATCAGTATCATTGGATGTGAAATCCAACGGCTGTTCCATATAGATATCTTCCTCAAGGTATCCATTTAAGAATTTTATTTTCATATCCATTTGCCATATTTCTTAATTAAAATAGGCTGTAATAGCAAGTAATATGCAGATGAATTTGAGCAGGGCTACTAGCAAAAAAAGTGTGTTGATAGTCAATGCCTTCATGCTGACTATACCCTTTTGCTATGAGCCTTGCTTTGAATGTCTCTACATTTCCATCAGCACCTATCTTTCTCTTAAAGATCTATTTACATCCAATAGGTACTATACTTTCAGGTGGATCTACCAAGGTTCAGACTTGGTTCGAGCGTATTGAGTCATTCTCTAACTTTATTGCCTCTAATCATTTCTTGGAGTTGATATCTGATATCATCTTGTCATAGATTTTGGGATCATCACCATGAACCCCATTTTCTATAAGGAATATTTTTGCTACATCCTTTGAAATAGTACCTAAGTACGTTTGAGGGGGACGAAAAAACCTTTCTGATCTATGAGGTGAATGAGGTAGTGATTGGACTGGCTCAATCTGAATGGGTTCCATAGGTTCCTTGGCTCGTAGCTCTTGGGAGACTTTCTCCTCGAGCCTAATCTATCTTTTGATGCCATTATCTTAAATAAACTATTTTTCAAGAAGGATGGCATATTGCCTCACAATCATATTTTGATCTTCCAGGAGATAGAAAAAATATTAAATCAAGCTCTATAGGACCTCGACTCTAATTTGTTCGCCTGTTGTCTCTTGACATGGACCAGACAACCCCAAATTCTGAGATGACTCAGACTTGATTTCTTACCATGCCATATCTCATATGGTGTGGTAGAAATGATTTTAGATGGAACCCTATTCAATAGATATATAGCGATCAATAGACTATGTCCCCAAAGAAATTCAGGAAGGTTTATGAAGCTCATCATGGATCGAACCATATCTAATAGGATCCGGTTTCTACATTCTAAAATCCCGTTGAGTTGAGGCATTCCAGGTGGAGTCCATTGTGAGACTATGCCATTATCCTTAAGATAGTCTAGGAATTTTCTACTAAGGTATTCGCCTCCTTGATCTGATCGAAAAATCTTAATGGGTTTTTCTGTTTGTTTTTCTACTTCTAGTTTGAATTCATTAAACTTTTCAAAAGCTTCAGACTTGTGTTGCATCAAATACACATACCCATATTGAAACAAATCATCGGTAAAGATGATGAAGTGGAATAATTGCCCATAATTGGCACATCAAATGGGCTGCATATATCAATATGTACTAGGGCAAGCAGGTTTGTGGCCCTTTTCCCATGTCCCACAAAAGGAAGCTTGGTCATTTTGCCATGAAGGCATGATTCACAAATCGGATATGACTCGAAAGTCAATGAACTCAATAGCCTAGATTTTTCCAATTTGTTAACCCTATTTTTAGCTATATGACCAAGCCTAAGGTGATAAAGATATCAATCATTTAAACTATCCCTAGGTCACTTTGATCCTATGAAATTCATGTTTTGCTTGATATTAAAAATAAAAACATCAATATGTAACTGATAGAGATCATTTATAAAGAAACCACTTGCAATTTTATTTCTTTCATAAAGAATATTGTAATGGTCCTTAAGAAAACTAATTATATAGCCATTCTATGCTAAACATGAAATAGAAATCAATATTCTGCTTGCTGCTGGCACATAAAAATAGTCCTTAAGTACTAAGTCTAATCCTAATGGCAATCATAGAGGATAGGTTCCCAGAGCCACAACAGCAACTCTTGCTCCATTTTCGATGCATAGGATCATTTCACCATCCCTCAGTCTCTTGCTATCCTCAAGACCCTGCATAGAAGTGCATAAATGAGCACTAGAACTAGAGTCAAGCATCCAACTGGATGCAAAAGAAATCGTAAGATTAGATTCTATAATAAGCATACCTCTAGCAGGACCTGTCTCCTTGTTCTTCAGGCTGGTCAGGTAAAGAGGGCAGTCCCGCTTTCAATGACTATCAGTGTTGCAATGA
Organism: Cocos nucifera; assembly: GCA_006176705.1. Lineage (NCBI taxonomy): Eukaryota > Viridiplantae > Streptophyta > Magnoliopsida > Arecales > Arecaceae > Cocos > Cocos nucifera. Next base: position 105,662 of record QRFJ01004078.1, on the reverse strand, counting down.
AAATATTTTTCTTTATCAGTGGCCCTTTTTTTTATCTTTGCCTTCTTCTTCTTCCCACCATTCACCTTCTACTTCTTCACGGACTTCCTAGAAGGAGTAAAGATGTCGCCAAAAATGATTCAAAAAGATCTCATCTTCTTCTATTTTTTTCCCTTTACTCCTTCTTCTTCCCAAAATATTTTTTAATATCAGGTACTTTAAATTATGTTAGATATGTGTGTCCTAGAAGCCAGATTGGCTGACACTTGTAATATACTTCTAAGGATAAAATTATAATTTTGACTATAAATAATAAAATAGGTTATTTTTCTATCATAATGTATATTTGAAAGTGTCTACGATACATCTCTTGAGTTAATGGTAATGATAGTTCATATTTTTAAGAGTTAAAAATTTGAGACATGAATTTTTATTATTAACTCATAAAATACTCCTGACCATAGGATCATCATGAGGATGGAGATTGATCCGAAAGGTTGGTGTACGATCATTTTTTTAGGGTAGATGAGCCTTAAGTCTATGGTGTACAGACATCAGAGTGAGTGTATAGGTACTCGTTAGAGAACGAGGGCACTGAGCGTGACCACCTAGAGCAGTCATGAGAAAGTCTACCTTCTCGTTGATGACTGGCTCAAAGCTATAGTGGTGTGTCTAGTTCTTTGATCTGAGGTGCATTGAAAGTTCACCTTGAGGGTGTTATAGTTCGACTATACCATAACTATGTCTCCTAGCTATTCAAAATCCTAAAGTGTATGTTGGCTATAGCATATTTATTGTAGAAATTGGATTTCACCAATAGAAGATCTATCTGCCTCAATAGATGAGGAGCAGCCCTATGATGATCATGAGAATCAAGTCCATATACTCATGGCCATGGCAGAGCAAAATAATAGAAAGTGTTTCAATTAGGATTTTCACATTGAACTTGAATCGAATGATTAATTCATATGACAGATATTAGGATTTGACGAGATCACCTTAACCCTAATCTAGTTGGGGCTCAAGATAAAGAAACCTAATCACATAGGTAACTGCACCAACTTGTTTGCTTTCAGTTCTTATGGGTTGTCATGATATGCTGCTAGGTCTCGTTGGTGGATTTTGGGAGCAATTAGATTGATTTGGATGGTCGATCATACTAGTTATCTGAATCAAAAAAGTTCTGATCCATCGAAAGGTATTTCGATGATGTCAATGATAGAGATCGTGACATATCTCATTACCATATAGAATTGAACCTAACTAGATCACACAAACAAAGATTTGGATCTAGATGTCATCAATTGGACAAATTCAGTTCAATTGATTTGAATAAGATTCAATTAGGTTCAAAAAAATCATGCTAGCACACAATTGAGCCTAATGTTCTTCTTTAATAATCATTAAAGTTTGTCTCAATTAAGCCAAATTTGTTTGGGCTCAATCAGGAACCTTTACTTGGTCTGACTGGAGCTCGTCCAGATTAGAAAAGGGTTGTCATAATTTATAAGATAAATTTAAGATGACACCTACCATTTTCGGTCACCTGCTAATTTTTATTTTCGGGCATTGGTCAAATATTGACCTTGGACACTTGGACATCTGCCCTTGTGTCATACACCAATAAGAGAGTACCTGAGGCCTTGTCCCCTTGCTAAATGCAAACAAGAAGAGGGTGCACACCAAGGGAGGCATGCGCCCCATGAGGATAAAGGAGGAGTCCCATACAGATGGGACTCCAGGATTACTTTAGGGGATTAAACTCTGTGGTGCCAAGAACTCTTGTTTGACTCAGACTTGGCACCACCTTAGGAGGGTTTTGAGGGTCTCTCATTTGATTGGATCAGATGATGTTATCCCACCAATCAGATTTAGATCTGATTGCTTAAAAGGCCGTGATTGGCCGGGATGATGTGGCACTACATGGCATAGAAGGGTCTATATAAACCCTGTCTGTGCTTAGGTTTTAATGCTTCTACCTTTAGCCCATACCACAAAGCCTCTCTTCCTCCTTCTCCATGCAATCCTTTAGTTCTCTCCCTCTTCTCCATGTCCAAGGGGTTTTGGGCACGAATAAGGTGCGATCCAAGCAAGTGAAAGGCACCAGAAAAAGAAGAAGGCGGCACTGCTGCAACAGACAACGACAGTTCTTCACAAGAAGTTTTGAAGATCTTTAAGATTAGATCTATATCTGATTTCTGAAGGATTGATTGAAAAGAAGAAGATCTCTAGATTCTGTCTGAGTGGATACCGATAGAGGCCAGGCGCTTGCGTCGCTACATCAAGAACCTCAGGCAAACATCAGAATCATCACAGGATAATTAGATTATCCAAAATAAAGATAGAATTAAATTAAATTTAATTTTTATTTTTATTTTATTTTTATTATTAGATCAATAAGATTAGATCTGAGAAGTCTCAGACCAGATTAGGTTCTTAGAGAAAAATTTCATGAAATATCCCTCTGATCCAATCAGATCTTAACAAACCTGATCCAAAAAATAGGTTTTTTCCTTCAAATTGCTCATCTAAGAGTTCTCAGATCTGATCATGATGATCTAATATTAAAAATTAAAAAAACTAAAATTAAATTAGATTTAGTTTAAAGTACCTATTTGGATAATCAAATTACTCTATAATGATCCTATTGATTCCTCAGGTTCTGGAAGGAGCCACGCATGCACATGGCCTCTACTGATATCCACTCGAGCAGGATCTAAACATCTTCTCCTCACAAACCTTTCTTCCAATAATCAAATTTGGATCTGATCTGAAGAACCTTCAAAACTTTTTCTGAAGGCAGCCCGTCCGTCAAACGAACACCATCGCATTGATCCTGAATATTGTGCAAAAAATCTTACAACTTCTTCCAAAATTTATGCCTAACTTTTTAGGCTTGTAGAAGAGAAGAAGAGAGAGGATAGAGGGGGTGTGGAATATCAAGAATGGCAGACTTTGGGCATGGAAAATTATTTCTTGCATTGAATGCACTTTGATGTGAGAAAGGATTTTATGTCCAATGCTTACTTAGAGTCTCTTTTTACCAAAATAACTCATTTATTTTATCATTAGGACTCTAGGAAATATTCTTCATGAAAAATGCCAAATCTCATCTATTTTTTTTACCAAAAGTAATTTAAGAAGATGTCGGCATGAGTCGATAAGGAAGAGTCCACTGTGCCTAGGACTCTTCCCTTAAGAGTTTGATCCAAATCAAACTCTATCATAACTCAATCTAGATATCTTCAAAAATCATGAAATTTGGTATACCCAATGCATAACTCGTGATCTATCACATATCCAAAAATTAGATTAAAATGATTTCTATAGAATTTTCTCAAATAGGTCATCTTTTGACCCTAATCAAATTTGACTATGAATGGATTTAATTTCTGTAATTAATCTGATTTGAAATTATTTTAGTCAGATAAAAATAAACTCATTCAAAATATAAGAATGAGTCAAATCAAATTTGACTCGATTATGGTGAATCAAAAAGATTTTAGAAGGAGAAAGTCAGCCTCATGTGCTAGCACGATTACCTTGAACCTGATTGGATCTAATCCAAATCAATCAAACAGGGTTAGCTTAATTGATGACATCCAGACCCAAACCCTTATTTGTGTGATCTAGTTAGGATCAATTCTGTATGATAATGAGACAAGTTGCAATCTCCATCATCGACATTATCGAAACATCATTCGATGGATCAAAACTTTTCTGATTCATACAATTAAAATGATTGACCATCAAAATCATCTTAATTGCTCCCAAAATCCACTAGTGACACCTAGCAGTATATGGTGGCAATCCATCAGAACTGAAAGCAAACATCTAGGTACAGTTACCTATGGTACTAGGTTCTTCTATTTTGAGCCCCGAAAGGATTTGGGTTAAGGTGAACTCATCAAACCCAATGTCCGTTATATCAATTAATCATTTAATTCAAGTCCAATGTGAAATCCTAATGGAAACTCTTTTTATCATCTTCACATTGCCATGGCCATGGGCTTATGAACTCAATCCCATGATTATCATAGTGCTACTTCTCATCTACCGAGGTAGATAGATCTCCTATTGGTGCAATTCCATTCCTACAATGAACATGCTATAGCCAACATACACCTCAGAATTCTAAATGACTAGGAGATCAAGTTATAGTATAGTCAAACTATAACACCCTTAAGATGAACTACTGATGCACCTCAAGTCAAAGAACCAGACACACCACCGCAGCATCGACGAGAAGGAAGACTTCTTTATGACTACTCAAGGTGGTCATGCTCAGCACCCTCATTCTCTAACGAGTATCTGTACTCTCACTCTGGTGTCTCCACACCATAGACTCAAAACACGTCTATCCTAAGAAAGTGATCGTACACCAACCTTTTGGATTGATCACCATCCTCATGATGATCCTACGATCGGAAGCAGTTTATTAGTTAATTATGAAAATTCATCTTAAATTTTCAACTCTTGAAAATATGAATTATCATTATCATTAACTCGAAAGATATATCACAGACACTTTTAAATACATACTATGATAGAAAATAATCTATTTATTAATTTGTGGTCAAAATTATAAAATTATTCTTAGAAGTGTATTATAAGTGATAGTCAATCTAGCTTCTAGAGTACACATCTAACACTTAGGTCATCTCATAACCTAATCGGATCAAACCCAATTGAATCCAATTCAATTAGACTTGATCCAAACGTCACTACTCAATCAAACTAAGCTAATTAACAATTTAATTGCTAATTAATCATTTAATAATTCACTAACACTTAGCAAATTATTTAATTGCAACTTTTGCATTAAGTTAATCATCAATCATATCGATGAGTATACCTCGAACGATCATCAATCAACCATCAAATCTGATAGGAACTTCTATTATCTGTGACCCCATAAGTTCAAACACTAAGCTAGTAGCTCATAAATTAATTTTTTATATCAATTGATGGGACCATCTAGCAATAGTACCTAATGTTCGAATAGGTCGAATAGTCACATTGTAACATTCATGAATCTTTGGCATATGGTTAACGTAAAATTCATCACTTTAACCTTTGTATTTATGATGACTCAAAGATAAATTGCAAACTCTAGATAAGTACGTCCATGATATGTCTCAACCTAATTAATCCTGTGACTCCTCATAAGGGCTATCCTGACCAAGATTTTACTAAATTGAAACATAATGCAATACATCTTCTAAAACTAGGAGTGGTCAATCCCATCTTGAGGCACACACCAACTTTACAAGTACTTGACTATGCCTAGAAATCATTCATCATTGAATTAAAAATTTAGAAAGTTCGGCCTCAAAGCTTAGTGAGTTGCCTGTAAGTCACCTAGTGATCTCAGATCAGAGGGATACTTATACCCATATCCCTTTGAAGCAAGTATTAATAGCAGAATGCTCCAATGTTGATTAGGTTCAGAACAAATATACACCTACATCTCACCTGCACGCCAGACAATTATTTCTACACTTCTTGGTTAAGAGGATAATCAACCCATATGGCATGCAATGACTTACACCCGATAAATATTATCATCCTAGGTAACAACATATCATTTGGTCACAAATAGATTTAAGGATTAAATGATAAATTCTATTTCATTGATTTAAAATATTCCTAAGGACTTCATCATAACATAAAAGTTCATTAAACGAAGAGCCATAACTTATGATGAAAAAGTTAAATAATATTTATTAATAAATAATTTATATATAATTATATAAATATGCTCAACCAATAACAGACTAACAATTGACTTTGGGATATAATTTTCAACAACTTTCACTTGGATTAAAGCCAATAAGTATAGTATTATATACACATATTCGACTTATGATCATCAAACTCCTTAATTGCAAGGGCTTAGTTAATGGGTATGCTAGGTTCTCCTTTCTGTCGATATTTTGAAGCACAATGTTACCTTGATCCATGATCTTCTAGATAAGGTGGTAGCGATACAAAATATACTTCGTCCGCTGATGTGCCTTCGATTTCTTCACCTAAGCAATGGCACTAGTGTTGTCATAGTAGAGTAAAACTAGACCATCAAGGGAGGGTGCCACTTTAAGCCCGATGATGAATTTTCCTAGCCACATAGCTTTCTTGGAAGCATCAAATGCCATGATATACTTCATCACGCAAATAGAGTGAGCAACAATATGCTACTTGGAACATTTCTATCAGATAGCTTCACCATTAAGGATAAACACATATCTCGATATACACTTGATATTGTTATGATCAAATTGAAAATTGAAGTCTATAAATCTCATAAATTTTAAATCTGACTCACCTTAAACAAGCCAATGGTCCTTAGAATTTCTCAAATATCTAAGAATGCTTTTTACAACATTCCAATGGTCCTCTCTTAGATCAGACTAGTATCTGCTCACTATCCTTAGTGAGTATGCTACATCTAGTCTCATACTTATCATGACATATATTATAGATCTCACTATTGAGGTATATGGAATCTTACCCATACTCACTCTCTCTTAAGATGTTGTCGAACAATCCCTCTTTGAGAGAAAAATTTAATGGCCTATCAATAGATAGCCTTTCTTAAAATTCTTTATACTAAACCATTTTAGCGTAGTATCAGTGTACATGGACTGGAACAATCCAAGCAACCTCTTAGATCTGTCTCTATAGATATTCACACCTAGGATGTAGGATGCTTCTTCCAAGTCCTTCATAGAAAACTATGACGACAACCAAACTTTCATTTCGTGTAATGTAGGGATGTCATTTTTTATTAAGAAAATGTCATCCATATACAATACAAGAAATACTACCACAAAACCATTGGCCTTCTTGTATATGCAAGGCTCTTTTCTATTCTTAATAAAGTCATACATTTTGATCATCTTATCAAAATGCATGTTTCAATTCTGAGACACCTAGTTCAATCCATAAATGAAACATTGAAGCTTGCATACCTTAGATTCATTTGTGGATGTGAACCCATCAAGCTGTATCATATATACCTCTTCATCCTGCTCTCTATTTAGAAAAGCTATCTTCACATCTATCTTTTAAATTTCATAGTTTAGATGTGCTACTATCTTAAGAATGATCCAATTGGATTTCAGCATTGTTATAGGAGAAAATATCTTGTCATAGTCTATACTATAATGCTGACGATACCCCTTGACAACCAAATGCGCATTATAGGTCTCCACCTTTCCGTCTGTGCTCCTTTTTTATTTGAGGTCCTACTTATATCCAATAGATTTTATCCTTTTAGGTGGATCAACTAATATGCATACATCATTGACCTTCATAGACTCCATTTTAAAATTCATGGCTTCAAGCCACTGATAGAGTAAGTGTCCTACATGCCAATCACATGGATGATGTGATAGGATTTTTTTGTATAATTTCCAACTCATGCAATGGTATTTATTTTGATATTAATAAAGTGAGTCATTTTGATTCATCATTTCATATGCATCTTTTATGTTTAAAGATTATGATGAATCGCAAAGATTAGGGCATGATTTTACATGAATGGATCATGCCTATGAGACCTAAAATCCTAATCTTAAATATTTATGGTCGTAAGAACATTGAGTTGGGGATTAATATTCAGGATAGACCAACACATCCTATGTATGCTCAATGGAGAGAGAGGTGGATCTCACAAGCCACTTATGTGGGGATACTAATACAAGGATGTAGGTGCCCATCAAGAAATGAGTTTACTAAATTAACTTCCAAACGAGAACATCTTATGAAATCTAACTTGTATGTCAAAAGATATTTCTCTAAGTAGGAGTTGAAGAAAAAATCAAATTTTCCTACTGCGGGATGCATCTGATCGGATCAGATTTATAGTAAAATAATTTTAAAAATTTTTTAATATCTGATCAGATCTAAGATTTTTTAGATCTGATTAGATTCATTTAAAATTAAAAGTAAAATAAAAACAAAAATAGTGATAACATTTATCACCTGATCGGGTAAACCGTTTACTCGTTGTGATGATTTGACGACTGATCTGAGGTTCTGATTGAGCCACGCACGTGCATGGCCTCTACTAGTATCCACTCAAGGCAGATCTGAAAGTCTCCTCCTTTTGGATCTGATCTCGAAAGATCAGATCTAATGTCTTCCTGTGGAGCCTTCAAAACGAACTTCGAAGGGTATGCATTCATCTCACGAACACTATCATCTCTTGCTGATCTTCGCATCGATGGAACATGATCTTTGCTCGAAAGTTTTGCCCAACTCTAGGGCATGGAGAAGAGGGAGAGGATTGGATGAGGGTGGCATGGAGATAAATATTTTGGTAGGGCTTCACCATAGAAAAATCGCTATACATAGCAGCTTGCATAGGGCCCTATTTATAGACCTAGTCAAGAGTTCTTTCGCATATAATTTTGAACAGGTCAAAGTTTAACATGCAAAAGGACTCCTTAACTGATCTCCATGCCCCACCCTCTTATTCATTCGATTCTGTCACAAAAAAATCATAGAAAATGGCATGGAGATGGGAAGATAAACTTTGATTTGCGCGAGCAACTTATATCCCTTAGAGTTTGATCCAAAACAAACTTTGACCCAGCCAAAACCCTTTTGAAAGGGGGTTTCCACGTTACCATATGGTCACAGGTCAAAGAGGGGGCCATGGCCCTTTCTCCCTCATGTAAATCCCAAGGGGGTATGCACCCCTAGAGAGTCTCCAGGGGGCGCACCCCCTCTCTCTTTCTTTCCTACATCCGGGTCAACATTTGACCCTTGTCCTTTCCCATCTTATGGAATTTAAGACAAAACCTTTTCATCTTCTATCCTATACATTTATATCAAGTCCTAATCAAGTTAGAACAAGCCTTGATCAAACATGGACTCGGTCCAGTTAGATCAAGAAAAATCCATCTAGAATTTTTGGGAAAGGCTTGTCTAAATTTTATCTCATGATTTTAGGACAAGCCCTAATCTGGCAAAGACAACCCTTGTCTTGTTCCCATCTTATGGGATTTAGGATGAGTCTTGATCGGGCCAGGATAAGGTCCAGTCTGATCAAGACAAATCCCTACAGAGTTCTCGAATAAGCCTTGTCCAAATAGTTCCAGAAATTAGCAGGTCTTATCCTATTTCCATCTGATGGATTAGGACAAGCCTAGATCAGCTTAGGATAAGACATTTCTAATCTGAACAAATTTCAGTCAAACAAGGATAGAGCCATACAAGGCTCTCAAATAAGTCAAATCTAGTTTGGCTTAGTCGAGATGAACCAGAAAGATGATAGAAGGAGAATATTAGATTCAATCATGTGCTAGCATGATTTTCTTGAACCTAAATGGATCTAATCCAAATCAATCGAATTGGGTTAGCTTAATTGATAACATCCAGAACTAAATCCTTATTTGTATGACCTAGTTATATTCTGTTCTGTATGGTAATGGGACATATCGCATTCTCCATCAATGACATCATCTAAACACCTTTCGATAGATCATAACTCTTTCAATTCATCCAATTAGAATCATCGATCATCAAGATAATTCTAATTGATCTAAAAATCCATCAGTGACAACTAGCAGTATATGGTGGCAATCCATCAAAATCAAATAGTGAACCTCTCGGTGCAGCACTTGTGTGATTGGATTCTTCTATCATGAGCCCCGATGAAATTAGAATTAAGGTAAACTCATCAAACCCAACACCCATCATATCAATGAATCATTCAATTCGAGTCCAATGTGAAACACTAATAGAAACTTCTTTCTATTATTTCACACTATCATGGCCATGGGTTTTAAGACAATCTTATATTCATCATAGGACTACTCCTCTACTGAGGTTGATAGATCCCATCTTGGTGTGATCCAATCTCTATAATGAACATTCTATAGCCAACATACATCTTAGGATTTTGAATGGCTAGGAGATCGAGTTATGGTATAGTCAAACTATAACACCCTCAAAGTGAACTACCGATGCACCTTAGGTCAAAGAACTAGACACACGACTGCAGCATTGAGCTAGTCATCGATGAGTAGGTAGACTTTCTTATGACTGCTCGATGTGGTCATGCTCAGTGCCCTCATTCTCTAACAAGTACATGTACTCTTGCTCTGGTATTTCCACAACGTAGACTCAAGACTCATCTATCCTAAGAAAGTGATTGTACATCGATCTTCCAAATCAATCATCATCTTCATGATGATCCTACGATCGAGAGTAGTTTATGAGTTAATTATGAAAACATATGCCTTAAATTCTCAACTCTTAAGAATATGTGTTATCATGTCTATTAACTCAATGGATGTATCACAGACACCTTATACACAATGTGATAGAATAAATAACCCTTTAACTATTTTTAAGTCAAAATTACAAAATGCCCCTAGAAAGTATTTAACAAGTGTCAGTCAATTTGGCTTGTAGGTTACACATCTAACAAACTCCCACTTGAGCTAAAGTCAATTGGCTATAAATATATATCCCATCTACTCAAGGTGGGCTTGGATCTTCTATTGGCCTAAAGGGTTTGTCAGTGGGTTAGTGGCATTGTCTGCAGTGTTGACTCTCTTGACCTCGACATATTCTTCTTAAGATAATCATGCATTAGGTGGAACCATCTTCTTGGAACTCTTCCAACTTGCGGTACCATCAGTGAACAGGAACAAACTTTTAGATGTTTACTTTTGATCATCTTTATCAGATATAAAGTCTAAGTCTGCATATCCCTAGACGTAGAGTTCATCATGCTGAACCTCTTCAGCACCTCCTCTATTTGAAAGATCCAGCATCCTCTTCAGTCTATCTCTATAGACCTTAAAAATAAAAATGAAAGATTCTTTACCTAGGTCTATCATAGAAAATTTCTTAGATAACCATACTTTGACCTATGTCGGCATGAGAATATCATTCCCAATCAAGAGGATGTCATCCATGTACAATACGAGGAAGACAATAGTGTTCCCACTTACCTTCTTGAACATACTTGATTTCTCCTTATTCTTGATGAATCAAATGATTTGATTACATCAAGCACTCCAACTCTGAGATGCTTACTTAAGTCCATTTATGGATCTTTACAGCTTATAGTTCTTTGTGATCACCATCACTGGATGTGAAATCAAGCGATTGTTCTATATAGATATCTTCCTGAAGATATCCATTTATAAAATCTATTTTCATGTCCATCTATCATATTTTACGATTGAAATATACTGCAATAACAAGCAATGTGCAGATGGATGGCCACTGATGAGAAGGTAACCTGATACTCTTTTACCACTATCCTAGCCTTGAATGTCTTTACATTCCCATCTACACATATCTTTCGCTTGAAGATCCATTTATACCCAATAGGTACAATACCTTTAGGTCGATCTACCAAGATCCAAATTTAGTTCGAGTGCATTAAGTCAATCTTTGACTTCATTGGCTTTTACTAATTCTTAATGTCGATATCTGATATCGCCTCATCATAGGTTCTAAGATCATCACCAGGAACTCATTTCCTATGAGGAATATTTTCTCTACATCCTTTAAAATAGTACCTAAGTACCTTCAGGAGGATGGGAAATTCTATTTGACCTACGAGGTGGAGAAGATAGTAAATTATGGATCGGCTCAAACTAACTAGATTCCTGAGGTTCCTTTGCTCCTTGCTGTTTGGAGACTTTCTTCTTAAGCCTAATCTGTCTTTTGATGCCACCATCTTAAACAAACTATTTTCAAAAAATGATGTGTCAACCCACAATCATATTGTAGTTTTTTGGAAGAGAGAAATAATATCCTAATAACTCTTTAGGATATCCAATAAATCAAGCTCTAAGGGATCTAGACTCTAACTTGTCCACCGCTGGACAATCCTAATTCTGAGATGACTCAGACTTGACTTCTTACCATGCCATATCTCATATGTAGTGGTAGCAATGGTTTTAGATGAAATTCTATTTAGTAATTTCATAGTTGTCATTAAACTATGTTCCTAAAGAAACTATGGATGATCCGTGAAGCTCATCATGGATTGGACTATATCTAATAGGATCTATTTTCTCCGTTCTAAAATCCTGTTAAGTTGAGAAATTCCATGCGAAGTCCATTATGAGACTATACCATTATCCTTGTGATAGTCTAGAAATTCTTGACTAAGGTATTCACCTCCTTGATCTGATCAAAGAACCTTAATGGGCTTTCCAATTTGCTTTTCTACTTCATGTCTAAATTTTTTGAACTTCTCAAAGACTTCAGACTTATGTCGTATTAAGTACACATATTCGTATCGAGATAGATTATCAGTAAAGATAATAAAGTAGTCATAATTGCCTCTGATCGGCACATCGAATGGGCTACACACATTTATATGTACTAGGGCAAGTAGGTCTGTGGCCCTTTCCCATGTCCGACAAAAGAAAGCTTGATCATTTTGCCTTGAAGGCATGATTCACAAATCAGATATGACTCGAAAGTCAACGAACCTATTAGTCCAAATTTCTTCAATTTATTAATCCTATCTTTATCTATATGACCTAGCCTAAGGTGCCACGGGTACCTTTGATTAACACTATCTTTATATCATATTGATCCTATGGCATTCACATTTTGCACAACAGACTCAATAACGAGCATTCCTTCAGAAGGTCCTTCTTCCTACTTGTTCTTCAGGCCAAGTACGCAGGGTAGTCCCACTTCCAATGGCCATCAAAGTTACAGTGGAAACACTTTTCCTTCTCCATGGCCTTCTTCTTCGGCTCATCCTTCTTTTCTCCTTTTATTTTATGCTTCTTCGCAGACTTCTTCTTTCCAAAATATTTTCTCTTGGAAGAAGTCTACTTCATAGCTAGAATTGAGTCCTTTGAATCCTTCAAAGTTTGCTCAGTAGTAACCAGCATATTTATTAACTTGGCCATGGTGCACTGGAGCTTATTCATATGGAAGTTCATAATGACCTTCCCATACGAATCAATCAAGGACCATAGGATCACATCAATCTGTAGTTTCTTGTCTATCAAGACTCGGAGCTTCTCAAGCTCTTTAGGTTCTTGATCATTGCCAAGCAATAATCTTGGACCAACTGCCCTTCATGCATTTGCACCTTAAAAAATCTCTTCAAGACTTCATAACGCACTACATGACTCTATTCACCGAACAACTCTTGCAGGTGCACCATCGTTTGGCGAGCAGTCCTAATGTCTTCATGTTGGTGCTGCAATTCATCTGACATTAAGCCCAACATGTGACACCTTACTTTGTTATGATCATCAGATCACTTCTCATAAGACGTTCTTTGATCAGCAATCAAATGAACTAGTAAAGGGGAGGCCTTGGTCTAATACATAGGTCAACTTTTCCGAACACAAAATAATTTTAAAGTTTTTTAGCCAATTCTTGTGAATTAGTCTAGTCAACTTGTGGGTATCTAGGATTCAGGCTAGAGATTTTGATGCTGACATTTTTCTATAGAGAGTCAAAATTTTTAGTTAGACTTATAATTTGACTCAATCAATTTATTTAGAGACTTCATTTTTAAACAAATTAGGCTCCTACTATTTTCTTGGATCCCTACACTCTCTTGGTAGAGATGCAAAAATCTCTACGATCATTGATTTCTAGTGGATGGTGCGGTCCCACCAACTGGCTCACCACCTTATCTAACAGTTATTGATGATGGGTCAATCGATGAGTAGACAACTTTTGTCCAATATTTTTCTAAATAAGGTACACTCAAACCTGGTCTCTAATTCATGAAGCTCACCATGCCCAGAATATTGCTCCACTCCTTAATTAAGTCAAACCCATTATTTGCATAAATTAAATTCCTGATTGGGTCCCTCATCATATCCAAAATATTGAGCCCGACCTATCCTCCAACCTGTAGCATCCAATGCCTAATAGACATGGTTGCATCTTTCCAGGGCAACTAAAGCACTATATCCAACCGAGAACAATCAACCTCGGAAAGGGCCCACACATCTACAATAGTGGAAGACCTAGGAAGATCTGATTTGGTCTCTTAGACTCAACAGTCATAACATTTATGACTAACCCAGTGGCATGGGTTTGCTCGAATTGTTAGCCACTTCAAATTAGAACTGAATCGAGAGCCAGATAAGTGAGATCAGTGGAAGGAATATGCCATTAACTCACCATGAATGCATTTAGATCGAGTAGCTTCCAATTAAAGACTGCTGGTTATATTTGCCATACTTATCTTAGACACCAACTTGTCTGACTAGAATCGATCAGGTTAGCTTACAATCTAGGCTTGAACCATGGAGCCAAATTAGGTCTTAACTTGATCGACCATATGTGACTGTGAATTGACCTTGACCAAGATATAATCCTATTATGCTAATCAAATCTAAGCAATCTTGATCCCACCTAACCAACTCTTAATTCAGATTGATCAATTACTAAACCTGATTAAGCTACCCACACCCGAACCCATGATTTATGAAGGTATCTTAGATCTAAAAATTCATAATTTTAGATCTAATTAATTTCATAAACTTAATTTTTAATTAAGTCCAAGGGTTCAATAACAAAACATGCATAAAAATCCTATGGTTTCAGGATTTAGGGTTTCACAGAAAAGTAAGTTTTCGATTTTTGATTAAGGGCAAATATGCAGTACCCCTACATGCCATAAGAGCACTCCATCGAATGAAAAGAGAGGGCCTTTAAACCCTTCTTACTCATATGATCAGATGGCCAAGGGGAATGCCTTAATTGGAAATATGAAAAATACTACAAAACTTTTAGATCTAAAGCATATAACCGTTACATGATTTAAGATCAAAACTATACATGTTTTGCATACATCTCATGTATCAAATTTAATATTTAAATTTATATTTTAGATCTGATTACATCTGATGTAATATTTAAAAATAAAATTTTAAATAATCTCATCAAAAAAATTTTACTCTAAACTACTCGTGGCATAGATCTATGGAACTAGTCTAGACATGCATTACATATGTCATACATATGAAATTTTTAAATGTATCTTATGCTTTTAGATCTAATTATATCATATATAATATCTAAAATATAACTAATCTAATCATATAATTCTTAAAAATTAAATGAATATTTCATAAAATTTTTGATCTAGACTATGAGATTAAACAAGGGATCTGGTCCAGACATATGCTGCCTATATCACATATATCAAAATTTTAAATTAGATCTTATGTTTCAGATTTGGTCACATCTAATATAACATCTAAAACTTAAATGATCAAATCATAAAAAATTAAATGAAATCTAATCTGAAATATATTTAAAAACTATCATGATATGGAACAACAGATCTTCACTGGAACATGCATTGCTTATGTCAAACATATATATTTAAAACATGCAATTTTTTATTTCAGATCTAATTACATCCTATGTAACATCAGAAAATAAAATAATTATATCATAAGAAATAATTTTAGATCAATCTAAAGATTGATTTGGAAGTAGTAACCTGACTCTAATACCAGTTGAAGAAAAAATTAGGTTTTCCTACCACAGGATGCATCTGATTGGATTAGATTTGAAGTGGAATAATTTTAAAATTTTTTTATGATTCGATTAAATCCAAAAGTTCTATGATTTGATTAGATTGATCTAAAAATAAAAGCAAAAATTATGATAATAGTTATCACCTGATCGAGTAAATCATTTACCCATTATGATGATTTGACGATTGATCCAAGGTTCTAATTGAGCCACGCACGTGTCTGACCTCTACTGGTATCCATTGGGGTCAGATCTAAAAGTCTCCTCCATTTGGATCTAATCTTCAAAGATTAAATTTAATGTCTTCCTACAGAGCCTTCAAAATAAACTTCGAAGGCTGTGCGTTCGTCTCGCGAACATTATCGTTTCTCGCTGATCTTCTCACCGATGAAACTTGACCTTTGCTCGTAGGTTTTGTCCAACTCATGGGCATGGAGAAGAGAAAGAGAGGATCAAATAAGAGTGGCATGGAGATAAATATTTTAGCAAGTTTTCATCATATAGAAATCGCTTTACACAATAGCTTGTGCAGGGCCCTACTTATAGACCTAGTAAAGAGTCCCTTCGCATATAACTTTGAACATGTCAAAAATTAACATGAAGAAGGACTCCTTAACTTATCTCGATGCCCCACCCACTTATTCTTCTGATTTTGTTGCACAAAAATCATAGAAAATGGCATGGAGATGGGAAGATAAACTTGGATTTGCGCAAGCAACTTATCTCCCTTAGAGTTTGATCGAAATCAAACTTTGACCCAGTCAAAACCCTTTTGAAAGGTGGTCTCCACATTACTGTATGGTCGCAGGTCAAAGAGGGGGACGTGGCTCTCTCTCTCTCATACATAAATACCAAGGGGGCGTGTGCCCCTAGATAGTCTCTAGGGGGCGCACCCCCTCTCCCTTTCTTTCCTGCATCCAGGTCAACATTTGATCCTTGTCCTTTTCCATCTTATGAAATTTAAGACAAAATCTTTTCAAGTCCCATCCTACAAATTTTTGTTAAGTCCTAATCAAGTTAGAACAAGCCTTGATCAGATCAGAACTTGTTCTAGTCAGATCAAGAAAAATTCATCTAGAATTTTTTGGAAAGGCTTGTCCAAATTTTATCTCATGATTTTAGGACAAGCCCTAATCTGGCAATGACAACCCTTGTCTTGTTTTCATCTTATGAGATTTAGGACAAGTCTTGATTAGGCCAGGATAAGATCCAGTCAGATCAAGAAAAATCCCTATAGAGTTTTTGGATAAGCCTTGTCCAAATAGTTCTAGAAATTAGCTGGTCTTGTCCTGTTTCCATCTGATAGATTAGGACAAGCCTGGATCAGGTTAGGATAAGACTTTTCTGACCTAGAAAAATTTTAGTCAAACTAGAAAAGAACTGTACATGGCTTTCGAATAAGCAAAATCTAATTTGGCTCAGTTGAGATGAACCAGAATGATAATAGAAGGAGAATATTATGTTCAATCGTGTGCTAGCATGATTTCCTTGAACCTAATTGGATCTAATCCAAATCAATCAAATTGGGTTAGCTCAATTGATGACATCCTGATCTAAATCCTTGTTTATGTGATCTAGTTAGGTTCAATTATATATGGTAATGGGATATGTCATGATCTCCATCAACGACATCATCGAAATATCTTTCGATGGATTAGAACTCTTCTGATTAACCCAATTAGAATCATCGATCATCAACATAATTCTAATAGATTCCCAAATTCACTAGTGATACTTAGTAGTATATGATGGCAATCCATCAAAACCATATAGCAAACCTCTCGATGTAGTTGTCTGTGTGATTGAGTTCTTCTATCATAAGCTCCAACGGGATTAGAGTTAAGGTGAACTCGTCAATCCCAACACCCATCATATAAATGACTAATTTGATTCAAGTCTGATGCGAAACACTAATAGAAACTCTTTTCTATTATTTCACACTACCATAGCCATAGGTCTTAGGACTTGATCTAATATTCATCTTAGGACTACTCCTCTACAGAGGTTGATAGATCCCATCTTAGTGCGATCCAATTTCTGTAATGAACATGCTATAGCCAACATATACCTCACGATTCTGAATGGCTAGGAGATCAAGTTATAGTGTAGTCAATCTATAACACCCTCATGGTGAACTGTTGATGCACCTCAGGTCAAAGAACTAGAAACATGACTACAGCATCGAGTTAATCATCGATGAGTAGGTAGACTTCCTTATGACTACTCGAGGTGGTAATGTTTCATGCCCTCATTCTCTAGGGAGTATCTATTCTCTCGCTCTGATGTCTCCATACTGTAGACTCAAGATTCATCTATCCTATGAAAGCGATCATACATCGATCTTCTAGATCGATCACCATCCTCGTGATGATCTTACGATCAGAAGCAGTTTATGAGTTAATTATGATAACACATATCTTAAATTCTCAACTCTTGAGAATATGTGTTATCATGTCTATTAACTTAATGGATGTATCATAGATACCTTATACACAATGTGATAGAATAAATAACCCTTTAACTAATTTTATGTCAAAATTACAAAATATCCCAAGAAAGTATTTAACAAGTGTCAGCAAATTTGGCTTTTAGGGCACACATCTAACAGGAGTTATGCAAATGATCCTTAGACTGGAGATCATCACGGTATCTTATGCACATAAACCCATATTTTTGATTTATATGCAATTATGACATTAAGTTCTGAATAGAATGTTCTGCATATTAGCGAGTATGTATGAAGATTGTGAATAGGACAATAAAAAATCGATCACTCCTAATGTATTCTCATCTATGAATAACTTAGTGAGTCTTTGGCCAAAGTAGAACGATGATTAGATAGGGCTTCTAGTCTTTTATTAAAGTTATTATGATTGATGGAGAATCAACATGAATATGTGTTTGAGTTTGATATTTATCCATATTAATTTATTTGGAATGTAGGATGATTGAAGGATTGAATTGCACGAGAACTTACCATTGAAGGATATATTTGGTATTTCTAGCAAATTCTATATCTTCTGAATAGTCATGATATATTACTAAATATCAATCTTGACTTGTAAGTTTAATTGAATTAATGTGATTAATTTAATCTTCAATTAGATGGATTTTCTAATTAGTAAATTTGTTCAGCATAAATCATAATTGGTTGAGATTGAGTCCAATTGGATTAGGGCAAGATGCACCTGGATCTATTGCTCACTAGATGTGGAACCCAATAGGTCACACATATAAAGAAATTGATTAAGAAGTATTATTAAGCTCATTCAAACCTAATTGGATTGCTAATTATCATGCTAGCATATGTTAGTTAACCTAACTCCTAATCAGATTCATTTTTATTCGAATCCTTGCTTTTTGGCTAACCAATTTTGATTAGATTTGTAATTTGCTTAAGCCAGAAGGGGTAGCCATCATTTGGTTGCCACTTGGCCTTGTTTGGACTTATTTATGAAGAGTCCAAGGTACCTAATATTCTCTCCTCCCTTTTGGCACATATATGGTTGGTGCATGAGAGTTTTGGCTTGCAGAAGGAGTAAGACTCCTTCTGCATGGAGGTGTTGACTAGTGTGGCACCCCTTAAGACTCTCCCTCTCTCTCTTGCCAACCACAATTATTGACCAGTCAAAGTGGGGCATGGAAGTCTATCTCTCCAAGAAAACAAATGTGAAACATTGCATAGTTTCATTTTAGGTTGGCGCCAAGAGACCTTCTGCCTGAAGGCTCTTGGTGGCACCATCCTTCTCTCCCCATAATTCAACCACTATCAGGTGTTTATTCAGATTAAGATATGAATAAATAGTGGAAAATCATATAAACAATGTTTCAAAGGCAAATAAATTCTTCGATGAATTTAGTGTGCCTTCTGAGACTCCTTTTACTTCAAGAAACTTATCTTGTTCCTTGACAAGACTGATGGAGGGATAATAAGCAGTAGGAAAAGGTTTGATTGGTACCTCCTTTGAATCTATAAATAGGATTTAGATACGACGAGTCCGGCATTTTGAAGCTTAATCAAATTCTCTTCCTCCCTCTCTTTCAGGCAAGGTGTTATTTAAGACAAGGAGTCTTCCTTTAGACAATAAATAATACAAGGAGTCTTATTTTAAGACAAAGGTTAGCAACAGAATTTAGGAAGGCTAAAAAAGAATTAGGAAGAGAATAAAAGGGGAGAAGAATGAAAAAGAAGGCTAAGGAATTCTTCTATAGAATTCAACAAGCAAGGATTCAAGAGGAGTCATTCTTGAAGTCAATTTCTATATGGATCACTATTGGAGGGCGAACACGTAGGCACCTCATGGAAATTATTCCTCTCTAAATCAAATTTTTAAATGTATGCTCCCTTATCTTATTTCTTATGAATGTATATGATTGAATGTCATCAAGGTCCATCCTGGGTATTAGGGTTTGATAGATTAAAATTTTTGAAATCTATTACTTCCATCATGCCAATCAAACTTTGT
The DNA here is from genome assembly GCA_006176705.1 of Cocos nucifera. Lineage (NCBI taxonomy): Eukaryota > Viridiplantae > Streptophyta > Magnoliopsida > Arecales > Arecaceae > Cocos > Cocos nucifera. The sequence continues at coordinate 85,713 of QRFJ01004078.1, read as the reverse complement.
AGCCATTTGTTAGAATTGGATCTCTGCATTGCATCTATGTAGTTGATCAGATCCTCATCATTCTCATCAGCTTGATTGGTTCACCATCTCAAATTAGAAAATCATAGTATCTATTCGACTAATGCGATACTTTACTTGATTGCTTTAAGGGTGTAGGTACATTAGACTTCGAATTTAATCTAGTCAAATATGGTTCAAGTTTAGTTACTTGTGTCGATTTTTCTACTTGTCGAACTTCATCAAGCTTGACCTCAGAGGCATTAGTTCCTTCACCAAGAAATTTCTTTTCTAAAAAGATTGCTTTAAAGCTAACAAACACTTTTTATTCTTTAGTAAGTTAGAAATAATATCCCTTGATTTCTTTTGGGTATACAATAAAAATATATCTATCAAACCTAGGTCCAAGCTTATCTGTAATTAAACATTTGACATAAGCTGGACGCCCCAAAATCCTAAGGTGTGACAGTGCTGGCTTACACCCTGTCCATATCTCTATTGAAAAATATGTCCTAAAGTCAATCATCAGCCTATTCATGGTTGTGCTATTTTATAAATATAAATAATTTATTAATAAATAAAATACTTAATTTGATATTTTTCATCATAAATCTATATCTTCTAATGAACTTTTATATTGTGATGAAGTTCTTAGGACTACTTAGATTCAATAAAGAGAGAATTTATCGATGAGTCCTTAAAACTATTCCTTCCAAATGATACATTATTAATTAGAACAATAATGTTCATCGAGTGTAGATCATTGTATGTCATATAGGTTGGTTATCCTCTTAATCAAGGAGTGTGGATGTTAGATATGTGTGCCCTAGAAGCCAGAATTGGCTGACACTTGTAATACACTTCTAGGGGCAAAATTATAATTTTAACTTTAAATAATAAAATATGCTATTTTTCATCACAAATATGTATTTAGTATCTACGATACATCCCTTGAATTAATGGTAATGATAATTCATATTTTCAAGAGTTGAAATTTTAAGAGATGAATTTTCATTGTTAACTCCAAAAATGCTCCTAATCGTAGGATCATCATGAGGATGGTGATTGATCGAAAGATTGGTGTATAATTACTTCTTTATATAATAGATGAGTCTTGAGTCTATGGTGTAGAGTCACCAAAGTGAGAGTACAGATACTCATTAGAGAACGAGGGCACTGAGAGTGACCACCTCGAGCAATCATAAGGAAGTCTACCTTCTCGTCGATGACTGACTCGAAGCTATAGTGGTGTGTCTGGTTCTTTGACCTGAGGTGCATTGACAGTTCACCTTGAGGGTGTTATAATTTGACTACACCATGACTCGATCTTCTAGCCATTTGGAATCCTGAGGTGTAAGTTGGCTATAGCATGTTCATTGTAGGAATTGGATTGCACCAAAAAGGAATCTATCTACCTAGATGGATGAGGAGCAGCCTTATGAGGATTATGAGAATCAAGTTCATAAGCCCATGGCCATTGCAGAGTGAAATAATAGAAAAACTTTTTATTAAGATTTTTACATCGAACTTGAATCGAATGGTTAAATCATACGATAGAAATTAGGGTTTGACGAGTTCACCTTAACCTTAATCTGATCGGGGCTCAAGATATAAGAACTTAGAATGATTTAGATGATCGATCATTCTAGTTGTCTAAAATAGAAGAGTTCTAATCCATCAAAAGGAGTTTCGATGATATCAATGATAGAGATCACGACATATCCCATTACCATACAAAATTGAACCTAACTAGGTCACACAAATAAGGGTTTGGATCTGGATATCATCAATTGAACTAATCCAGTTCAATTGATTTGAATAAGATTCAATTAGGTTCAAGAAAATCTTGCTAGCATATGATTGAGCCTAACGTTCTCCTTCTACTATCATTAAAAGTTATCTCAACTGAGCCAAAAGTATTTGTGCTCACTCAGGTACCTTTACTTGGTCTAACTAGAGCTTATCTAAGTCAAAAAAGGATTATCTTAATTTATGAGATAAATTTGAGACAACACCTACCATTTTTCATCACCTGCTAATTCTTGTCTTTGACTTTAGTCAAACATTGATCTTGGACACTTAGACATTTGCCCATGTGTCATGCACCTGTAGGAGAGTAGATAGGAGCTTGTCCCCTTGCTAGAAATTTGAAAGGAGGGGGCACACATCTAGGGATGTCTGCACCCATGTATAGGGATGCCTAGAATCCCATACAGATGGGACTCCAGATTGCTTCTTGGAATCAACTTAGGAAGGTGCCTAAGACTCAGCATTGACCAGTCTTGGTGTCTCCTTAGGATGAGTTGAAGGGGCTCTCATCTGATTGGATTAGATGATGTCATCCCACCAATTAGATTTAGATCGGATTGCACGAACCAACATGATTTGCTGGGATGATGAGGCACTGCATGGCACAGCAGGATCTATATAAATCCTATCTGTGCCCAACTTTTATATAGTTCTCTCTTAGCCCATGCCCCAAGGTTGCCCCTCTTCCTCCTCCATGTCATCTTCTAGTTCTCTGTCTCCTCTTGATGCCCAAGGAAAGTTGGGCTCCAGTTTGGTGTGATCCAGGCAAGAGAAAGATGACGAGAAAGGAAGAAAGCAGCACTGCTATAGAGATGACTGTTGATCTTCAGAAGGAGTTTTAAAGATCCTCCAAATCAGATCTAGATCTGATATTTGGAGAAGTCAAAAATAGAGAGAAGTTCTTCAGATTCAATCCAAGTGGATAGAGATAGAGGCCAGGTGCTTGTGTGGCTAGATCCAGAACCTCAAGCAATCAGCAGCATCATTATAAGGTAATCTGATTACCCAACAAAAGGTATAAATTAAATTAGATTAAATTTACTTTTATTTTTATTTATTAGATCTATGAAATTAGATCTGGAATATTTCAGATTTGATCTAGATACATGAGAAAAAATTTTTAAATATCTCTCTTGATCCGATCAAATTTGAACGAACCTGATCTGGGAAATCAGGATTTTTCCTTCAATTGGTATCAGAGCCAGGTTCTCTAAATTATTTAGATATAATTTTAATTTATTTTAATCTAATAATCAGCTGATTTTAGATGTCACATGAGATATAATTTAATCTTAATTCTGAAAAATTAAAATTAAATAGTTTAGATCTATGCTTTACAAGATGCATGACTAGTTGTAAAATAGAATAGTTCTGTACATAGTCTTGCATATTCATAATTTAATTTGATTAAGTTATAATTTTAGATCTATTTATTTACTATTTTTTAATATTATAAATATTATAATAAGATCTAAAAAATAATAAATAAAATTATTTAATTTTTGGATCATATGAGATATGATGAATGCATATTTAGACTAGTTGTAGAATAGTTCTGCACAATTGTCTGGATTAGAATTTATTTTGAAGCTATCAATTTAAATCTAATTTTTTAGATAATTATGAAATAATTTAGATCTGAAAATATGCATGACATGATACATGAGATGTATGCAAAATATGTTTATAGTTAGGTCAACTTTTTGTATATGAGATATATGATGTAGATCAAACTAGTTTTGTAGTTTTGTATATTTCTGATTAAGGCGTTCCCCTTGGCCGTCTGGTCATAAGAATAAAGTAGGGTTTAAATGCCCTCTCCTTTCATTCGATGGGGTATTCTTATGATGTGTAGGGGTGCTGCGTGTTCCTTCTTAATCAAAAATCAAGAACTTACTTTCTGCAAAATCCTAGATCTTGAAACCCTAGGATTTAATATGCATGTTTTATTTATGAACCCTAAACTTAATTAAGAATTAAGATTATGAAATATTAGTTAGGTCTAAAATTGAGAATTTTAGATCTAATTCATATATATAATATTGGGTTTAGGCTTGGGTAGCTTAATTAGGTCAAAGTGGTTGATCAAATCGAATCAAGAGTTGGTTACATGGGATCAACAGTGCTTAAATTGACTAGCCTAATAGGATTAGGTCTGGGTCAAGATCGAGTCATGAGAGTGATCAATCAAGCTAAGACCTAATTAGGCTCAGTGGTTAGAGTCTGGATTGTAGGCTAATCCGATTGATTCCGGCTCAACAATTCAGTGTCTAAGGTAAGTTTGGCAGATATGATCGACTGATTTTTATTTGAGAGCTACTCGACTCAAATACATTCTTATCGAGTTAATGGCATATCCCTTCCACCGGTCTCACTTACCTAGCTACGTTTGTTGGCTTAGTTCTGATCTACGGTGATCAATAATCCAAGCTAACCCATGCCACTAGGTTAGTCATAATGGTTATGACTATGTCAAGTCTAGTTTAATGAGACCTAAATCAAATCTTCCTAAGAAAAGATTAACTCTAAAGATCTTCCACCATTGCAGATGTGTGGGCCATTCCTGAGGTTGATTGTTCTCAGCTGGTTACAGTGGTTCAGTTGCTCCGAAAAGATGCAACCATGTCTATTATGCATCGAATGCTATGGACTGGAGGATGGATTGGGCTCAATATTCTAGACACAGTGAGAGACTCCATTAGGAATTCAATCTGTGCAAATGGTGGGTCTGACTTAACTAAGGAGTCGATCAATATTCCGAGCATGATGAGATCCATGAATTAGAGACCAAGTTTGGGTGCACAATGATTAGAGAATCATTGAACAAGGGTTGTTCACTCATTGGCTTACCCATCACCAATAACTGTTAGGTGAGGTGATGAGTTAGTTGGTGGGATTGCACCACCCACTAAAATCATCAGGACTATCCAGCAAATGTTGGCTCACCTATAAGAGATGTTTGGTGAACAGAGTCGTGCAGCCAAGTATCAAGTCACTATACGACTATTCAAAGCTAAAATGCATGATGGGCAGTCAGTCCAAGATCATTATCTGATGATGATCAAGGACTTGAAAGAGCTTGAGAACCTCGAAGTGAAGTTGAATCTAGATCTGTAGAATGATATAATTCTGCAATCCTTGACTGATGCATTTGGGTAGTTCATCATGAACTACCATATGCATAAACTTCAAAATTTCTTGGCCGAACTTATGAATATGCTGGTTACTACGGAGCTTTCCATGAAAGGTACTAAAGACTCAGTGCTTGCTATGGAATGAACTTCTTCCAAAAGAAAGTCTTTTGAAAAGATAAAGAAGTCTGTGAAATAGCAGAAGATGGATGGAGGAAAGAAGAAAAAGGCAGAGCTAAGAAGAAGGCCGCTGACAATGAAAAGTATTTCCATTGCAACAATGATGGCCACTGAAAGTGGAACTGCCCTACTTACCTTGCCATCCTGAAGAATAAGAAGGAGGTAGGTGCTTCTAGAGGTATGCTCGTTATTGAGTCTAACCTTATGATTTTTTTAGCATTCAGTTGGGTGCTTGACTCTGGTTCTAGTTATCATTTGTGCACTGCCATGCAGAATCTTGAGGATAGCAGGAGGCTATGGGATGGCGAGATGATCCTATGCATTGAAAATCGAGCAAGAGTTGATACCATGGCTTTGGGAACATACCCTCTTCGATACCATTTGGTTTAGACTTAGTTTTAAAATATTGTTATTACGTACCTGCAGCAAGTAGGAATTTGATTTCTATTTCATGCCTAGCACTAGAAGGCTATGTAATTAGTTTTCTTAAGGACCATTGTAACATTCTTTATGAAAAAAATAAAATTGCAAGTGGTTTTCTTATTAACGGTCTTTACCAGTTACATATTGATATCTCTATTTTTAGTATTGAGAAAAATGTGAATACCATAAAATGACCTAGGGATAATCCAAATGATAGGTATCTATGGCACCTAAGACTAGGTTATATAGCAGAAGATAGGGTTAACAAATTGAAAAAAATCGAACTATTGAGTCCATTGACTTTTGAGTCATATCCAATCTATGAGTTTTGTCTTTATGGCAAAATGACTAAACTTCCTTTTATAGGATATGGGGAAAGGGCCACGGATCTTCTTGCTTAGTACATACTAATATGTGTGGTCCATTTAATGTACCGACTAAAGATAATTTTGTCTACTTCATTACCTTTATCGATGATGTATCTAGGTATGGGTATGTGTATCTTATGAGACACAAGTCTGAAGCTTTTGAAAAGTTCAATGAATTCAGACATGAAGTAGAAAAATAAATTAAAAAATTCATTAAGATTCTTTAATCAGATCGAGGAGGTGAATACCTTAGTCAAAAATTCTTGGACTATCTCAAGAAAAATGGCATAGCCTCTCAATGAACTCCATCTGAAATACCTCGACTCAATGAGGTTTCAGAACGGAGAAATCGAATCCTATTAGATATGGTCTGATCCATGATGAGCTTCACAGACCTTCCTGAATATCTTTGGGGATACTTTTTATTAACTACAATATATTGACTGAATAGGGTTTCTTCTAAAATTATTCCTACCACATCGTATGAGATATGGCATGGTAAGAAACCAAGTTTGAGTCATCTCAGAATTTATGATTGTCCGACTTATGTCAAAAGAAACAAACGGACAAGTTAGACTTTAGGTCCTTTAGAGCTTGATTTATAGGATATCCTAAATAATCATTAGGATGTTATTTCTATATTTTAGAAGATCACAATGTGATAGTGAGTCGACATGCCATCTTTCTTCAAAAATAGTTTATTCAAGATCACGACATTGGAAAGCAGATCATGCTCGATGAGAAAGTCTCACAAGAGCAACGAGCTAAGAACCAATTGGAACCAAATCAGGTAGAGCCAATACAATCACTACCTCCTCCACCTCGTAGATCAAAAAGAATTCTCTATCCTCCTGAGAGGTACTTAAGTACCATTTCAGAGAAAGTAGAGGAAATATTCCTCATAGATAATGGGGTTCATGGTGTTGATCCCAAAACCTATAATGAGGCGATATCGGATATCGACTCCAAGAAATGGCTAGAGGCAATGAAGTCAGAAATTGACTCGATGCACTCAAACCAAGTCTGGATCTTGGTAGATCGACCAGAAGGTATAGTACCTATTAGGTGTAAATGGATCTACAAGAGAAAGATTAGTGCAAATGAAAATGTGAAGACATTCAAAGCTAGATTAGTGGCAAAAGGTTATAGTCAGCACGAAGGCATTGACTATCTGGATACCTTTTTACCAGTAGCTATGCTAAAATCCATCTACACATTGCTTGTTGTAGCAGCCTATTTCGATTATGAAATATAGCAAATGGACGTGATGCTGATCACAAGGTATGCAAGCTACAAAGGTTCATATATGGACTTAAGCGAGCATCTCGAAGCTGGAACACTCATTTTAATGATGTGATCAAATTGTTTAGTTTCATCAAAAATGAGGAGGAGCCATGTGTCTTAAAAAAGGTTAGTGGGAGCATTGTTGTCTTCCTCGTATTTTACGTGGATGATATCCTCCTTATTGAGAATGATATTTCCATGTTAACCATAGTTAAAATGTGGTTATCCAAAGAATTTTTCATGAAAGACATAGGTGAAGCATCCTTTATTCTAGGAATTAAGATCTATAGAGATAGACCGAATAGGATGCTGGACATTCACAGAAGATGTACATAGAGGAAGTGCTAAAGAGGTTTAGCATGGAAAACTCTAAGAGGGGATTAGTACCCTTCAGACATGGTATTCATCTTTCAAAGAAGATGTGTCCTAGCACACCTAAGGAAATAGAATGCATGAGCAAGATCCCTTTTGCTTCAGCAATAGAAAGTCTCATGTATGCCATGTTATGTACACAATCTATTATAGCCCATGCTGTGAGTGTCACGAGCGGATATCAATCGAATCCAGGTGAAGAACATTGGACTTTTGTAAAATGAATCATTAAGTACTTAAGAAGAACTAAGGATATGTTGTTGGTCTTTGGTAATGGAGAACTCCAAGTCCAAGGATATATAGACTTGAATTTTATGTCCAATGTAGATGATCGAAAGTCGACATCTGGGAGTCTGTTTGTATGTAACGGTGGTGCTTCAGTTGAAAGAGTTCCAAGCAAACTATGATAGTGGATTCCACCATAGAAGCAGAATATATTGCTGTGTCAGAAGCTATGAAGGAGGCATTCTGGTATAAAAAGTTTGTCGCAGAGATCGAAGTGATGCAATCGATGCCATTCCTTTATACTACGACAACAATGGTTCATAGCTTTAGCTAAAGAGCCGAGGTCTCACTAGAAATCCAAGGACATTGAGCAGCGATACCACCTCATCTGCGATTAACTTGAGAAGGATTACGTCGAGGTCAAGAGAGTTGACTCTGTAGACAATGCGGTGGATCTGCTTACAAAGCCGTTGGGCCAGTAGATGATCGAATCCCACCTTGAGAAGATGGGACTTAGAATTGTAGCCAATTGGCTTTAGGTCAAGTGGGAGTTTGCTAGATATGTGTGCCTTAGAAGCTAGAATTGGCTGATACTTGTAATACACTTCTAGAGGCAAAATTATAATTTTGACTATAAATAATAAAATAGATTATTTTTTATCATAAATGTATATATAGTGTCTGTGATATATCCCTTGAGTTAATGGTAATGATAATTCATATTTTCAAAAGTTGAAAATTTAAGACATGAATTTTCGTTATTAACTAATAAAATGCTCCTGACAGTAAGATCATCATGAGGATGGTGATTGATCCGAAAGGTTGGTGTACAATTACTTCTTTATATGATAGATGAGTCTTGAGTCTATAGTGTAGAGACATCGGAGCGAGAGTATAGGTACTCATTAGAGAATGAGGGCACTGAGCGTGACCACCTCGAGCAGTCATAAGAAAGTCTATCTTCTCATTGATGACTGACTTGTAGCTGTAGTGGTGTGTCTGGTTCTTTGACCTGAGGTGCATCGACAGTTCACTTTGAGGGTGTTATAGTTTGACTACACCATGAGTCGATCTCCTAGCCGTTCGGAATCCTAAGGTGTACGATAGCTATAGAATGTTCATTGCAGGAATTGGATTGCACCATGATGGAATCTATCTACCTCGGTGGATGAGGAGCAGCCCTATGAGGATCATGAGATTCATGTTCATAAGCCCATGGCCATGGCAGAGTGAAATAATAGAATGGGTTTCTATTAAGGTTTTCACATCGGACTTGAATCAAATGGTTAAATCATATGATAGAAATTAGGGTTTGACGAGTTCACCTTAACCCTAATATGATCGGAGCTCAAGATAGAAGAACTTAATCACACAAGTGGCTGCACCAAGAGGTTCATTTTCAGTTTTGATGGATTGCCACCATATACTGCTAGGTGTCAATGGTGGATTTTGGGAGCAATTAAAATGATTTAGATGATCGATCATTCTAGTTATCTAAAACATAAGAGTTCTGATCCATCAAAAAATGTTTCGATGATGTCGATGAGAGAGATCATGACATATTCCATTACCATACAGAACAGAACCTAACTGGATCATATAAATAAGGGTTTGGATCTGGATATCATCAATTGGACTAATTCAGTTCAATTGATTTGAATAAGATCAATTAGGTTCAAGGAAATCATGCTAGCATACGATTGAGCCTAACATTCTCCTTCTACTATTGTTAAAAGTTGTCTTGACAGAGCCAAAAGTATTTGTGCTTACTCAGGTACCTTTACTTGGTCTGACTAGAGCTTGTCAAGATCAGAAAAGAGTTGTCTTAATTTATGAGATAAATTTGAGACGACACCTGCCATTTTTCGTCATCTGCTAATTCTTGTCTTTTACTTTGGTCAAATGTTGACCTTTGATACTTAAACATCTGCACATGTGTCATGCACCTGTAGGAGAGAAGATATGGGCTTGTCCCCTTGCTAGAAATTGGAAAGGAGGGGGTGGATGCCTAGGGAGCCATGCACTCGTGGATAGGGATGCCTAGAGTCCCATACGGATGGGACTCTAGGTTTCTTCTTGGAATCAACTTAGGAAGGCGCCTAAGACTCAGCTTTGACCAGTGTTGGCACCTCTTAAGGATGAATTGAAGGGGCTCTCATCTAATTGGATTAGGTGATGTCATCCCACCAATCAGATTTAGATCTGATTGCATGAAGCAACGTGATTGGCTGTGATGATGAGGCACTACATTATGCAGCAGGGTCTATATAAATCCTATCTGTTCCCAACTTTTATAGAGTTCTCTCTTAGCCCATGCCCTAAGATTGCCCCTCTCCCTCCTTCATGCCATCTTCTGGTTCTCTCTCTCCTCTCCACGCCCAAGGAACGTTGGGCTCCTGTTTGGTGCGATCCAGGCAAGAGAAAGTTGATGAGAAAGGAAGAAAGCAACACTGCTACAAAGACGACTGCTGATCTTCAAAAGGAGTTTTGAATGTCCTCCAAATTAGATCCAAATTTGATATTTGAAGAAGTCAAAAAGGAGGAGAAGATCTTCAGATCTAGTCCGAGTGGATATCGGTAGAGGCCAGGCGCTTGCATGGTTAGATCTAGAACCTTAGGCATTCAGTAGGATTATCATAGGATAATCTAATTACCCAACAAAAGGTAAAAATTAAATTAGATTTAATTTATTTTTATTTTTGCTTATTAAATCTATGAAATTAGATCTGAAATATCTCAGATCTGATCTGGATACATGATAGAAAGTTTGGAAATATCTCTCTTGATCTGATCAAATCTAAATGAACCTGATCCAAAAAATCAGGATTTTTTCTTCAGTGGAAACACTGGTATGGCATATAGGTGAGATGTAAGGATATATCATCACTGAATGTGACCAACTTCAGAGCATTCTGCTATTATGAATTGCTTTGATGGGATATGGGTCAAAGTGTCCCTTGGATTTGAGATTGCCATGGTGGCTTGCAAGCAACTCACTTTTGCTTTGATGCTAGACTATCTAAATTTCTAACTCAGTGATGGAAGATTTTTAGATAGAGTCAATTGCTTATAAAGTCAGTGAGTGATCAAGATGGGATTGACTACTCCAAGAGTTTTAGATAATGCATCATTGTATTTCAATTTAGCACAACCTTGGCTAGGATAATCCATGAGATGGATATGATATTTTAAAACATAATATGAGCAACTTATTCAGGGTTGATAGTTAAACACTGAGTCATCCTTTGAGCATTTATGGTCAAGGTGATAAATTATATAAAAATCATATCCACATGGGTTCTAACAGTATTGCTTTACACACTCAACCTATCCGACCGTCGGGTACCATTGCTAGATGGTCACTTCGATTGGTATAAAATTTTATTCTTATGCTACTAGCTTAGATTTGAGCCTAGGGGTTATACACATTATAGATCTCAATTTGATTGGATGGCTCATCAATGATTAAGAATCATTTTAGAGTCAAACAATCAATACGATTGATGTTTGACCTAGTGCAAGTATTGTAGGAGGATCGATTTGCAATTAGATTGCTAATTGACTCAATTTGATCTAGCAATTAGATTAAAATTAAGTCTAATTTAATATAATTCAATTAGATTTAGTTTGGGCTTGATTGGATCCAGTCTAATTATTTTATTGAATAAACTAATTATAAGAAAGAATAATTTCTAGTTGAACTAGGACTTGAGTGCACCTAATTTCTAATTTGATTAGAAATTAAATTAAATTTGATTTAATTAGATTTCTAATTGGATAACGAATATAATTAATTAGGTTGCATCAAGATCTATTTTAATTAGGCTAAAATTTTAGTTTGACTAGTCAAAGCAAGAAGTCCTAGTTAGACTAGGACTCCTTCCTTGTGCCACCTTCCCATTCTCCATTCCCATTTCATGGATTTTTTTCATGGAAAATCTAAATTCTAGAAATATTCTATACCTATCCTTAACCCCATATCCCCCTTAGATGGTTTGTTGTTTTAGATTTGATCTAAACTAAGTAGTGATGATCTAGACTCTATTTGATAGAGTTTGGACAAACCCAAAACTTTTATCTATTATGGTGCCAATTAATCTGATTTATTTCTAAATTTTTTTGTGAAATAAAGAAAATTTAATTATTCACCAACTAGCTAGAATCCATGCCAAAAGAGTTTAAGGAGGTGTCCAAGAGTTGGATGTCCTAGTCCTTTTCCTATTTGGACTCTCTATCTATGTACTAAACCAAGATGGGAACTTTTCTCTAACTCTCTATTGAAAGAGAGTAAACCCATGAAATTTTGTGAGATTTTATATCTGAGAGAGAAGGCTTGGGAATGGTGACCTTGGGCATATCAGGGTTGAGGGCATGGGATTTCATAAAGATATAAATTATTATACCTTAGTGAGAGGAAAGGGCATAGAGAAGAAGGATCTTATCTAGGATTTTTATTTAAAATTTTCTTTCACCAATTTTTGAGACAAAAACAAGAGAAGAAGGCATCTTCCAAATCCTCCCTTCTCCTTCTTTGATCTTTGGAGAGTTTAAGTCAATTGAAGAAGGAGATTCGACATCAACTATTGATGAAGCATTAGCACAATGCTAGTACACTATGCTAATTTCTAGATTGCTAGACATCAAATCATGATCGGATGTGGACTTCTCATAGAGGTTGGACACATATGCAGCTCGAAACAACATCCTTAGCCTTAGATCAAAAAGTGGACATCCAAATTTGCAAAAAAGGTAATGAGATTTGATCTTAATTGCATACTAAATCAGATCTAATTTTTCTTGTTTGATGTTGATATGATCAACATTATTATTTTATATTTTATTTAATTTTCTAGATTTATATACAAGGTGTAATCATATCATTAGATCTTAGATCTAGAATTTATTTGTATATTTCATAGATTAATTGGATTAATCTATCGCTTCCGCTATTATAATTTTGAAAATGTTTCAAAATACATGCTAGAAACCCTAAATTCTTCCTACAATCTCATATAAAGTTTTAGCTACAGACTTATTCAAAACTCTATTAAGAATATAACATAATGATTTAAAAACATATCTCTAAAAGAAAACTGGTAGACTAGCAAAGCTCATCATAGAATGAACCATATCTTACAAGGTTCGGTTCCTCCTTTCAGACACCCCATTATGCCTTGACATCCCAAAAGGAGTCCAATGGAAGAGAATCTCATTCTCTCTTGGATATGTCAAAAACTTACTAGAAAGGTACTCACCTTCTTAGTTAGATCGAAGAGTTTTAATACTCTTTCTAGTTTATTTTTTTACCTCATTACGAAACCATTTAAATATTTCAAAAGATTCAAACTTGTGTTTCATCAAGTAAATATATCCATATATAGATAGGTTGTCAGTGAAAGTAATAAAGTATATCCACCTCTAGCATTAGTGTTCATAGGCCCATATACATCAGTATGTACTAGACCAAGAATTTCACTGGCTCTCTCATCTTTTTCAGTAAAAGATGACTTGGTCATCTTTCTAAGAAAGCAAGACTCATAGGTCGAAAGTGATTCACAATCATCAACTTTGAGGATTCCCTCTTGAGTGAACCTATTTATTTTGTTCTTGTTAATATGACCCAACTTATAGTGCCAATGATAGGTTTCAGATATATCATCTACTTTAGGGTATTTGCTAGAGGAATGGACCATATTAACAGGTTATGATAAAATATATATCCCATTATTCAATTGTCTATTAATTAAAGTAATACCATTCAATATGACATTACAATTTTTTTTTTTTTATTGAAATTTTATAACTATTTTTGCCCATAAGGCCTACAAAAATAATGTTCAATAAAAAAACTTGGACAAAAGTGACATTCACTAAGGATAATAGTATAAGAATTGAATACAAGCTTGATGATCCCAAAAGCTAGAATTGAAACTAGTCTTCTATCTCTAATGTTCAATAATCTCTCACCTTCTTCAAACCTCCTACTAACATGTAAACCCTACAATAAATTACAAATATGATAAGAGCTTGCAATATCTAATATCCAGGCAGTAGTATCACATATACAGAAGTTGCAAGGAGTTATCATATTATTACCTTGCCCAATAATAGATTGCTTCTTCCTCAGCCAATTTGGATCTAGGGAGGCAATATACTAAGGACAGATCCTATTATAATGCCCCTGCTTTTTATAGTAGAAGTATTCTGCCTGACTCTAATTGGACTTGGGTTTTTGGTTTGACCAATCCTAGATGTCCCAGCATGCTATGCACCTTCTTATTTTCCTTTTTCTTGTTATTCTTCTTTTTCTTAAAAGGTCAGGTAGAAGAAAACCCTTCCACTGCATTCACCGAGTCCTTATAGAGCAAGCGATCCTTCTCAAAGGTCTGCAGCAACCCTAGGAAATCATTGTAGTTAACTACAGGCTTTGTCATTCTATAATGAGTAAGGAATAGAATGTAGGATTTTAGCAAAGAGTTCAGTATAGCATCTTTACTAAGCTATTCATGCAAGGAAAAGTTGAGATTGCTTAGGCACTTAATTAAGTCAATCATGTATAATACATGATCAGTAATTAATGCTCTATCCCTCATCTGGGAATTGAAAATAGCATAACTAGTCTTGTGCCACTCAACATCATCGGGAGTGCCAAAGGACTTGTTTAATGTTAGAAGCATATCCTCTAGCTGAGCATTCTTGAACCTTCGAGTGAGCTCATCATTCATTGCCACATCAATACACCATGGTCTAGTTGTTGAGCCACTTCTAGTAAGCATCTTGAATCATACCATGAGCATTCAGAGCTAGCTCCTCAAGTGTGGGAATTGTCAGAATGTATAGATTTTGCTTGTGCTTTATGGAAATCTTTAGTTTTTGATACCAGGTATCAAAATTTGGTCCCGTTAGCTTATCACTATCCAACACTTCTAGAAGCAACAAAGTGGTCGCCATAACTGCATGAAAGTAAAACAAAGTCTAATTAGTATATGAATTGATTAAACCTAAAGACTTGGACTTTCGTCTAAAGGTTCTTTTACTATTTTTTATTAATTGATAGTCTCTACCTCTAATTCAAGGAATTATCTTAATCTTTTAGTGGGTACTAAAATTAACACAGACTGCACACAAGCCTGAATTTGGCTTGCCAACCCATGTGCATCTATGCGTAGGTTCTTAACCAATTATTTCTCTAACCAACTTTTAGTAATTAATTTTTTCCTAGATGCCAATTCAATAGGCATTCACCTCCATTGAAAAGATCTAATTAGGTCCAATCATTAACATGACCATACATGGTTGGCCCGACTTTGGTTGGCCAACCTAACCATCCATCAGAGAGACACGATTAAATTATCATATTATGAATGATAATTCCAATAGTTGATAAGCACCAGGGCTTTGGGCTTTCAATTATTATCAAACTAATGGATCCATTATCATTCAACTTAATGGGAGGCTATGATTTTGTTATCATCATAACTATTTCATTTTTAAGGACCTAATAATTTAGAGATCTTGGTTAACATATTTTAAGAAATGAGAAGGGATTGACTAGCAAGTCACGATCCTACCACTGACTTCACCAAGTTAGATCAAAGAGGATCAGAGATAAGCTGGTCTAGGGCATCTAAATCAATCATACTAATTTACCTTATTGACATGGGTCAGCTCAAATCACCAAGTGATCTAATCAAAATCTTATCCACCAAGTCAGCTAGGTAAGTAAGATTAGTGGAAGGGATATATCACTAACTTGCCATAGATCGAATCTATGTGAGTAGCTCTCAATTAAAAACTACTGGTTAAGACTGTCAAAGTTATCTTAGACACCAACTCATTAATTAGTTTTAATTTGACCAACATAATAATCCAAGCTTGACCACTAAGCCAAAATCAAGTCTATTTGGTTTAATTAAACGCATGGACTTAACCAACTATAACTATTGTATTTGATTGAGAGTATCCTTGACCTAATCTACATCAACATTTGGTTAGATTTGATCAATTACTTTAATTAAGTCTATTCTTTAATTCTAACCTTGAGTCTAATCCAATTAATAGACTGAATTCATCTTAACCCATTAACCTATGTGTTATGAAATTATCTAAAGACTTCAATTCATAATTCTAGATCCTAACATACCTCTTAATTCTTAATTAAGTGTAAGACTGATGGATTGGGATTTGGTATTTAAAATAATTTTAAAATTTTATAAAATATTTTTACAAACTTTTCTATCCACTAAATGGGTTGACTCATTTTAGAAATGGGTCAACTTGTTTCAGGCTATAGGTCGACTTATCATATGAACAACAACAAATTGCATGTTTTAATCAAAAAATTATGCATAAGATAGAAATTAAACCATAAATCTATTTTAAATCTGATCTAAACATATTCATGATTATAATTTTTAGATTGAAATAATTTCAAATAATTTTTTTTCGCTATTCTTCTTCATGAGTGAGTTCACGATGGCACCCCTAAATGCCATAGGAGATCCCCATCGAATAGAAGAGATGACCTTTAAACCATTCTTTCTCTTATGATTGGATGGCTTGGTGACTCATCTAATTTGATTACTAAGCTAACTTGACACTAAAACATATCATATATTTTAGAATCCAGATTTCTATGTAGCATATGTATCATATCATATAACCTAAACTTTGATACCAATGAAAATTGTAAGGGTTTCTAGCATGCATTTCAAAACTTTTACGAAAAATTAATAGTGAAAGATAAAAGATTAATATAATTAATCTAAACATGATAATGATCAAATCATAAAACATCCAACTCTAGGATCATGGCATGATATATATCCATAAGGAGATTTGAAAGCAATAAGCAGTAAATCTTATTTACTACTCTACTCGTGTTCAGAATACAATACTTATGGATAGATGATCTCTGCAATTGCAATATATGGACTGGAGCTTCTTACATCATGAAATAGCAACACAGAGTGTCCGACCTTTACAAATCATCCATATGAAGTGATAGATCCAGATCCGCTCCTGTAGAGTGCTAGCTACTTGCTGAAACCTTCAATGGCTAATATTCATTGATCTTCTTCTTCTGATCATCGAGATACTCCAAAAGACTAGAAAGGATAACAGAAGGATGATGAAGTGGTATATGAAGTTTTGATGGGCTGGTGACACTCACAGCACTCAAAATCTTACTTTTCGAACCCTAGGGGAGCACACAACCAAAACCCTAAGTGCCCTTTCTCTAGAATTTTTTCTTGGTAAAATCCCAAGTTTCACATGCCCAAAAGTAAGAGATTCACACTCAGAAGGACTGTCTATTAGATAGCATATGCCCCCTTCTCATTCCCGTTTAAAAATTATTGTAATAAGTAGAGAAAACGTGTGAATGGCATGGGATAAGCATAAGGATGTGTTGGTTTCTCATTCAAATTCAAATCCCATTTGAATTTTGTTGGTGCAAAATTTGATTGATGCTGGATGATGCTGAAGCTACAGAAGATGATTTCATTATTGGTGATCTGCAAAATAAAGTTCTGACTAGAGTCAGGGGTAGTGACTCTAGCAGGACCCTCCGACGGTAAAGTCAGCTTTTCTGGCCAATAAAAATAAAGTACTCAAAAGAATTGAAATAAAATTTTGTGTTTAGAGAGAAAACATATCTGGAGGGTTTCTTATATAGACAGAGCCTGTAACAAACTGATGGTAACAGTCACAACTGCCCGATAGTGGGCCGTTCGGGGCTATGTGAAGTTTGTTGTAGAGGATAGTGTCTATTATCATGACATGCCAGTCTGTTAGGATTTGACAATTAAAGTTTGGATGTCTCCATAATTGCTTGATATTCATTGTATTGAGAATTGATGCCAAGGTCCTTCCATGGACAAAGAGTAGCTCAAATGGAAGGAGCCCATCGGGCTATTGGTGGGAGTCCGGCTAGAGGGAGTTCAATTGGAGAAGTTTGGCTGGAGGGAGTTCAGCTAGATGGAGTCCGATTGGAGAAGTTCGGATGGAGGGAGTCCGATTGGAGAAGTTCAGATGGAGGGAGTCCGATTAGAGAAGTTCAGCTGGAACAAGTCTAGCTAGAGGGATTTCTATTAGAGAAGTTTGGCAGGAGGGGGTCCGGTTGGAGGGAGTTCGGCCTATCCTGGGGCTAGACACTAAGCCATACATCGGTAGCAGTGGGTTTAACCCCAACAATAGTCTCCCTACTCCCGAATTCAAAAGTCAAAAGAAGGGTGTACAAAGAGGTGACTACCGAAGTTCTTTTTTGGATTCTGCACTTGCTGGATGGAGCGCCTTGACATTTGTCGTGCAGGCACCGAAACATCTCAAATATGAGATGACCCAAAAGGATGATTTTTCAAAACTCCCACTGAAACTCCGCTTCAGATATAGTGCAATTAAAGTTCTGCTTGTTGTCAATCTTCTGCCATGATCAGTGGGACACGTATCAACTACAGATCGACCAGAGATGACCTACCATCATAACCATCTCGGGATTTGTACATTTCTCTTTTGAGCTCTTCTCTTTCTTCCTTTGATGTTCTTTTTCCTGCTTTGGAGTTTTCTAATTTCCTTCTTCATTTCTTTCGCCCACAAGTGCTTTCCTGCTTCATTTCCACCATGCCCATCATCTCGTTGCTCTCCTCGATCAATATAGATTAGTTTCACAATCTTTCCCTTAATTATTTTGGTGTCTTTTGCATCTCGTCCTTTCAGTTTCTTCAAGAAGCTTTCACTCCTAATTTTCTTGATTCTTCGAGGATTTTTTGGTGTTTGTTTGATTCAAATGTCTTCGAGACCTTCTCAATCTGCCTGTTCTTAGACTTCATCTGATCCGATCTTTCGAAATCCTGATCCCATAAGTGAGACCAACCTTAGAAGTATGTCTCATCGGACCTTCGCATGAGGGGTGATCCCTTATATCTTAACCCAAGATGACCTTTCATTAATTAGGATTCAATACGGGGTCCTAAAAGGGAAATCCTAATTTTTCGTATTAGGTTCTTTCAGATCTGATTTATAATCTGATAATTAAGAAAATTAAACTAAATTAATTTTGAATTAATTTTTACATTGGTCTTTGGTAATCTGATTACCCATTGATGATCCTGTGGAAGCTTTGAAGTTCTGGATCTAGCCACACAACCACCTGGCCTCTACCGATGTCCACTCTGGCTAGATCTGAAGATCTTCTCCTTCTCTTTCTTTTCTCCAAAAATTAGATCTGGATCTAAGTTGGAGGATCTTCAAAATACCTTCTAAAGATCACCCATCGTCTTTGCAGTAGTGCTGCATTCTTCCTTTTTCGTCAGCCTTTCTTGCTTGACTCGCACTAATCAAAAGAACCCAACTTTCTTAGGCATGGAGAGGAGGGAGAGGGCCAGATGGTGGCATGGAGAAGGGAGAGAGATAGCCTTGGGGCATGGCTTAAGATGAACTCATTGAAAGTGGGCGTAGATAGGGTCAATTTATAGACTTTGCTACGCCATGCAGTGCTGCATCACCCCGACCAATCATGTTGCTTTGTTCAATCATATGTAAATTAGATTGGTGGGATGAGAGACCCATGGATTCATCCTAAGGTGGCACCTGATACTGGTCAATGTCTATAGATGAGGGTCACCTAGTTTGAATCCAATAAGCAACCTGGACTCCCATCCGTATGGGACTCCAGCGTCCCTATCCATGGGTGCATGCCATCCTACCGTGCACCCCCTTCTTTCTAATTTTTAGAGAGGGGACAAGTCCCTATCTGCTCTCCAATAAGTGCATGACACATGGGCAGATGTCCAAGGGTCAAAGGTCAACGTTTGACCAAGTCAAAGTACAAGAATTAGTAGGAGATAAAAAATGGTAGGTATTATCTCAAATTTATCTCATAAATTAAGACAACCCTTTTCTGACTTGGACAAGCTCTAGTTAGACCAGGTAAAGGTACCTTAAGTGAGCACAAACTCATTTGGCTCAGTTGAGATAACTTTTAAGATAGAAAAAGGAGAATGTTAGGCTCAATCGTGTGCTAGCACGATTTTCTTGAACCTAATTGAATCTTATTCAAATCAATTGAACTGGGTTAGTCCAATTGATGATATCTAGATCCAAATCCTTGTTTGTGTGAACCAGTTAGGTTCAGTTCTGTATGGTAATGGGATATGTAATGATCTCCATCATCGACATCATCGAAACTCCTTTCGATGGATCAGAACTTTTCTAATTCAGACAACTAAGAATGATCGATCATCTAAATCATTCTAATTGCTCCCAAAATCAACCAGTGACACCTAATAGCATATGGTGGCAACCCATCAAAGTTGAAAATGAACCTCTCGGTGCAGCTACTTGTGTGATTAATTTCTTCTATCTTGAGCCCCGATCAGATTAGGGTTAAGGTGAACTCCGTCAAACCCTAATTTCTATCATATGATTTAATCATTCGATTCAAGTCCGATGTGAAAATCTTAATAGAAACTCTTTCTATTATTTCACTCTCTACCATGGCCATGGGCTTATGGACTTAATTCTCATGATCATCATAGGGCTGCTCCTCATCCACCGAAGGTAGATAGATTCCATCTTGGCTGCAATCCAATTCCTATAATGAACATGCTATAGCCAACATACACCTCAAGGGATTTCGAATGGCTAGGAGATCGAGTCATGGTGTAGTCAAACTATAACACCCTCAAGGTGAACTGCCGATGCACCTCAGGTCAAAGAACCAGACACACCACTGCAGCATCGAGTCAGTCATCGATGAGAAGGTAGACTTCCTTATGACTACTCGAGGTGGTCACGCTTCAGTGCCCTCATTCTCTAACAATGAGTACCTGTACTCTCACTTCCGGTATCTCCACACCATAGACTCAAGACTCATCTACTATAAAGAAGTGATTGTACACTAACCTTTCGGATCAATCACCATCATCATGATGATCCTACGGTCAGGAGCATTTTATGAGTTAATAAATGAAAATTCATGTCTTAAATTTTTAACTTTGAAAATATGAATTATCATTACCACTAACTCAAGGGATGTATCATAGACACTAAATACACTTATATGATGAAAAGTAATCCACTTTATTATTTATAGTAAAAATTATAATTTAGCCCTTAGAAGTGTATTACAAGTGTCAGCCAATTCTGGCTTCTAGGGCACTCATATCTAACATTCCCCCTGAAATACGAATTAGAACTCCCTGGATCCAATGACCGAGCTTGCTTTCCTCCACTAGCCAATTTTGTCTATGCTTGGAAGCTCTTCATGTCAAGCTAAGGCTTTTTCTTCCACCCTTTGTAGTTGCACTATTTTATTTTTTGAACATCTCATCAGCTTTCGTAGTGTCAAACTCCTTTAGATTCATGATTGGATTTCTTTCCTTTTGCCACCTAGCCGAAGTCCGCCCAACCATTTCTCTTTTCAGAAATTATTATATCTTTAAATGCCATCCTTTTGCAAAGAATTGGTGGCACTTTTCTTCCTAGTTCAGCAAGAAGGAATTATTGAAAGGTACACCTTCTATCTATAACTGGAAGGAGAGGTATTTCTTTGTACATTATCCGACCTTGCTGCTAGGGCTTCCTTCTTGGGGTCTGCTTGGAGAGTCAGTCTGTCGAGCACCTAGTTTAGATAGGGGCGACCTTGACTCTGCTAACAGACTTAAGATCTATCGAGCTCCTCTCCTTTGCAAACTTCTGAAAGAACATACTTTGTTCAACGTGGGCTTGAGTTCCCTCAATCCTATGGGTACATCTTCCTACTTTATAAATTTTTATAAGATTTTATATGCATATGTTGTTGGCTGTGATTCCTTCTTTGTTATAGAGATGGACACTCAGGCGATCAAAATGCTTGCCAAGGGGCTTCATGCTCAGAAGAGGAAAGGAATGGCACTAAACAAAAGCTCGAAGAAGGTGAAGATCGATGCTCTGAGCTCCATGACCCCCATTGCTACCATCGAGGTCTTCGGAGCTGTCGAAGACATCGAAGTCATCCCTATCATCGAGGTTGGTGCTATTGATGGGGACTCCATGCCTCCATCATCTTTAGACCCCCTAGCTAAAGACCTAGCTATTTAGCCTCTTGCCAGAAGGGTAGAAGAGGAGAAGAAAATGGGAAAGAATGTCGACATGAAGGTGCTTCGCAAGATGCGCCCTAGTGGATCCAATGATGACAGCGATAATCTGAGAGAAGATCCCTTCAGCAATCCAAAGCTCGTCTGGGACCTAACTAACAAATTTGCCATGCCCAAGATGGTAGACCAGATGGCCGACCTTGATCATATGCAGCTCATCTGGGATTTCCTTGGGACCTTCCTCAAGGTATTCATCTTGTCGATTCTTCTTTCTTTTTTTTTTGTATGCATAACAATATTCATTTGCTACAGTCGAATCATCAAATACTTGTGTATATCAAAAAATTGAACCGTTTGAGGTCGAAGGCATTGAAGGCTCAGGAGGACTTTTAAGTCAAAGCTAACCACCTCCAGGAGAAGACTGTCGAGGCTGACCGTCTTTTAAAGAAGAAAGTGGTCGAGGTCGAAGGTCTTTGGGAGGCACTCAGAAAAGAAGAACTCACCTCGGTGGGGTTGAAGGCCGCTTTGGCGTTAGAGGAGGAGAGAAGGAAGAAGGCCAATGTTAAGATCACCGAGCTGAATGATCAAACTTCAAGATAGATCAAGGAGGCAAAGATATAGGTAGTCGAGGAGTTCAAGGTTTCCTCCAAATAAGGGACCTGAATATTGTAGTTAGCCAGGAGGCCTTCCAGAAGGGATACCAACTCTATAAGGATCGAGCAGCCACCAAGTTCTCCAAGCTCGATCTTGGTTTCTTATACGGAGAGGTTCCTGATGAAGAGGCGGGACCGTCCACTACCACGATCGATCCTTCTCCTATCAGAGTCATGCTAGAGTGATCCAAACCTATTGTTGAGGTGCCCGGACTTGCACTAGAGTCGGAGGCGGTAAAGAATGCTCCGACCTCGTCCGCCACTGTTCCTATTGAGGTCTAGAATTTTAAGTAGTTGTACATTTTTTTTTTCGATGTATGTTCAAATATTTTGGGAAATGAAAATGAGTTTTCTTTTCCTTATACTTGTATTTTGGTGAGTATTGTGAAGGAAAAATCATATTTCTTGTGTCAGGTTCGTTCAGATTTGATTGGATCACGAGGGATATTTCAAAAATTTTTCTCTAAGATCCTAATCAGATTTGAGACTCTTTAGATTTGATCTTATTGATCTAATAAAATAAAATAAAATTAAATTAAATCTAATTTAATTATATTTTTATTTTGGATAATCCAATTATCTTATGATGATCTCTATGTTTGCTTGAGGTTTTGGACGTAGCCACACAAGCGCCTGGCCTCTACCGATATCCACTCGGGCAGGATCTGGAGATCTTCTCCTTCTCAATCAATCCTCCAAAAATTAGATCTAGATCTGATCTTGAAGATCTTCAAAAATTCTTTTGAAGAACAACCATTGTCTCTTGCAGCAGTGCTGCCTTCTTATTTTCCTGTCGCCTTTCACTTCCTTGGATCGCACCTAACTCATGCACAAAAATCTCTTGGGCGTGGAGAAGAGAGAAAGGACCAGAGGATTGCATGGAGGAGGGAGAAAAGCTTTGTGGCATGGGGTAAGGATAGAAGCTCTTTATTCTAGGCACAGATAGGATTTATATAGACCCTACTATGCCATGCAGTGCCACATCATCCCGACCAAACATGGCCCTTTATGCAATCAGATCTAAATCTGATTGGTGGGATGACATCATTTGATCTAATTAGATTAGAGTCCCTAAAAACTCTCCTTAGATGGCACCAAGACTGGGTCAAACAAGTCTTCTTGGTGCCATCTACTTTGATTCCCTGATGTAACTAGAGTCCCATTTGTATGGGACTCCAAATCTTATCATCATGGGGTGCACACCTTCCTAGGCATGCTCCCCTTGCCTGTCTACTTTTTAGCCAAGGGACAAGGGCCAAGGTTCTCTCCTATAGGTGCATGACACATGAGCAGATGTCTAAGTATCAAAGGTCAATATTTAACCAAAGTCCAAAGATAAGATTTAATAGGTGATGGAAAATGGTAGGTGTTGTCTCAAATTTATTTCATAAATTATGACAATCCTTTTCTGACCTGGACAAGCTTCAGTCAGATCAAGTAAAATTTTTGAGTGAGTCCAAATATATTTGGCTCAGTCGAGGCAAGTTTTAATGATTGTTAAAGGAGAACATTAGGCTTAATCGTGTGCTAGCGTGATTTTCTTGAACTTAATTAAATCTTATTCAAATCAATTAAACTGGATTAATCCAATTCATGATTTCCAGATCTAAACCTTTGTTTGTATGATCCAGTTAGATTCAGTTCTGTATGGTAATGGGATATGTCGTGATCTCTATCATCGACATCATCGAAATACCTTTTGATGGATCAGAACTTTTCTGATTCAGACAACTAGTATGATCGATTATCCAAATCATTCTAATTGCTCCCAAAATCGATCAGTAATACCTAGCAGCATATGGTGGCAACCCACCATAACTGAAAGTCAACCACTCAGTGCAGTTTTTTATGTGATTAAGTTCTTCTATCTTGAGCCCCGATCAAATTAGGGTTAAGGTGATTTCATCAAACCCTAGTATCTGTCATATGAATTAATCATTCAATTTAAGTCCAATATGAAAACCCTAATAGAAACTCTTTCTATTATTTCGCTCTGCCATGGCCATGGACTTTATGAACTTAATTCTCATGATCATCATAGCGCTGCTCCTCTTCTATCGAGATAGATAGATCTCCTATTGGTGAAATCTAATTCCTACAATGAACATGTTATAGCCAACATACACCTCAGGATTTTGAATGGCTCGGAGATCGAGTTATGGTGTAGTCAAACTATAACACCCTCAAGGTGAACTACCGATGCACTTCAGGTCAAAGAACCAGGCACACCACTGTAGCTTTGAGCCAGTCATCGACGAGAAGGTAGACTTCCTCATGACTGCTCGAGGTGGTCATGCTCAGTGCCCTCGTTCTCTAACGAGTATCTTTTCTCTCACTCCTATGTCTCTATACCATAGACTTAAGACTCATCTATCATAAGGAAATGATCATACATCAACCTTTTGGTTTAACCATCATTCTCATGATGATCCTACAGTTGGGAGCATTTTATGAGTTAATAATAAAAATTCATGTCCTAAATTTTTGACTCTTGAAAATATGAACTATCATTACTATTAACTCAAGGGATGTATCATAGACACTTTGATAAAAAATAATTTATTTTATTATTTATAGTTAAAATTATAATTTTACCTTTAGAAGTGTATTACAAGTGTCAGCCAATCTGGCTTCTAGGGCATACATATCTAACAAACTTCCACTTGACCTAAAGCTAATTGACTACAAATCTAAGTCCCATATTCTCAAGGTGGGCTTCGATCTTCTTTTGGCCCAATGGCTTTGTAAGTGGATTTGCCGCATTGTCTACAGAGTCGACTCTCTTGACCTCAACATAATCTTTCTCGAGGTAATCGTGGATGAGGTGGTATCGTCGCTTGATGTGTTTGGATTTCTGATGAGACCTCAACTCCTTAGCTAGAGCTATGGCGCCATTATTGTCGCAGTGTAGAGGAATGGCATCACTCTAATCTCTGTGGTGAACTTCTTGTACCAGAATGCCTTCTTCGTAGCTTCTGACACAATGATGTACTCTGCTTCCATCGTAGAATCTGCTATTACGACCTGCTTGAAACTCTTCCAACTGACAGCACCACCATTGTGCACAAACAGACTCCCAGATGTTGACTTTCGATCATCTATATCGGACATAAAATCCAAGTCTGTATACTCCTGGACTTGGAGTTCTCCATTACCAAAAACCAACAACATATTCTTAGTTCTTGTTAAGTACTTATGGATACATTTCACAGAAGTCCAGTGTTCTTCAACTGAATTTGACTGATATCTGCTCATGACATTCACAGCATGGGCTATATCAGGTTGTGTACATAACATGGCATACATGAGGCTCCCTATTGCTGAAGCATAAGGGATCATACTCATGCGTTCAATCTCCTCAGGTGTGTCGGGACATATTTTCTTGGAGAGATGAATGCCATGTTTGAAGGGTACTAATCTCCTCTTGGAGTTTTTCATGCTAAATCTCTTTAACACATCCTCTATGTACATCTTCTGTGAAAGACCTAGCATCCTATTCGATCTATCTTTATAGACCTTAATTTCTGGAATGAAGGATGCTTCTCATAGGTCTTTCATGGAGAATTCATTAGATAACCACATTTTAACTATGGTCAACATGGGAATATCATTTTCAATAAGGAGGATATCATCCACATACAGTATGAGAAAGACAATACCACTCCCACTGACCCATTTGAAAATACATGGTTCCTCCTTATTCTTGATGAAATCAAATAATTTGATCACATCATTAAAATGAGTATTCCAGCTACGAGATGCTTGCTTAAGTCCATATATGGATCTTTGCAGCTTGCATACTTTGTGATCAGCATCACTGGATATGAAATCTAGCGACATTTCCATATAGATATCTTCCTTAAGGTATCCATTTAAGAATATCATTTTCATATCCATTTGCCATATTTAATAATTGAAATAGGCTGCAACAACAAGTAATGTGTGGATGGATTTTAGCATAGCTACTAACGAAAAGGTGTCCTGATAGTCAATGCCTTCATGCTGACTATATCCTTTTGCCACTAATCTAGCTTTGAATGTTTCCACATTCCCATCTGCACAAATCTTTCTCTTGTAGATCTATTTAAACTAAATAGGTACTATACCTTTAGATGGATCTACCAAGATCCAGACTTGGTTTGAGTGAATCAAGTTAATTTCTGGCTTCATTGCCTCTAACAATTTCTTGGAGTCGATATCCGATATCGCCTCATCATAGATTTTGGGATCATCACCATGAACCCCATTACCTACGAGGAATATTTTCTCTACTTCCTCTAAAATAGAACCTAAGTACCTCTTAGGGGGATGAAAAATTCTTTTCGATCTATGAGGTGGAGGAGGTTGTGATTGTATTGGCTCAACCAGATTTGGCTCCATCGGGTCCTTAGCTCGTTGCTCTTATGAGACATTCTCATCGAGCTTGATCTGCTTTCCAATGCTGCCATCTTGAATAAACTATTTTTCAACAAAAATGGCATGCCGACTCACAATCTCAATATGGTCATCTAGAATATAGAAATAATATCCTAATGACCCATTAGGATATCCTACAAATCGAGCTCTAAAGGACCTACAGTCTAACTTGTCCACTTGTTGTCTTTTGACATGCGCCGGACATTTCCAAATTCTGAGATGACTCGAACTTGGTTTCTTACCATGCCATGTCTCATACGGTATGGTAGGAATAGTTTTATAGGAAACTCTATTCAGTAAATATATAGCAGTTAACAGACTATGTCCCCAAAGAAAATTAGGAAGGTTTGTGAAGCTCATCATGGATCAGACCATATCTATTAGGATCCGATTCCTCCATTTCGAAACTCCATTGAGTTAAGGTATTCCAGGTGGAGTCGATTAAGAGACTATGCCATTTTGCTTGAGATAGTCTAGAAATTTCTGACTAAGGTATTCACCTCCTCGATCTGATCGAAGAATCTTATTGAATTTTTTAGTTTGCTTTTCAACTTCATGTCTAAATTCCTTAAACTTTTCAAAGATTTTAGATTTGTCTCATAAGATATACATACCCATACCGAGATAAATCATCGGTAAAGGTTATGAAGTAGTCAAAGTTGCCTCTAGCCAGTACATCAAATGGGCCACACACATCAGTATGTGTTATTCCTACGGCTGCTCGGAGCCACAGCCATAGATCCGATCTCTTGCATAAATCTAGATGTTAATCTAGAAAAATGAAGAAGATCTAAGAAAGATGAGAGAAGCTAGGGTTTTTGGCATTGGAACCAGAGAGAAGAGAGAAGAGAGGTTCAACATGAACCCTAATAAACCCCAGCTCAAAAACTCTCCTAGGCTAACCCAACCCACACATGAATTAGCCCCCTTAAGACCTCTTGAACCAGGCCTTAAGACTCCAAGGATCAACCCAAACCCTAGCCAAAAATAGACCCTCGCATAACTCTGCCCGCGCACTAAGTCGGCTCAGTTTAAAATTGAGCTGGCTCAGTCCTGTGCCGTGCTAGTAGTTTCGAATGCGCAGCTCTTTATTTTGCCTGTGCTCTAAGACTTACCCAACCCTGTTTTGGACTAAGCTAGCTAACCTGCAGAAAATCTTTTTTCTGCAGCCTTCAAGCATTGGCTTTGGTTCCTTGCTTCACCTTGTGTCTCAACTCTTTGAAGCACCAACCAAGCCCCTTGAGGCCCTCAATATCTGAATCTCAAGCCCATGAAGAGCTACATACTACCTCCACCCTAGGATTACTCCTGTCCTAGTCTTGGGACCACACCTATCCTAGCCTCCTCGAAGCCCTCATCCTAGCTCTACCCATGGCCTCCCAAGGCTTGGGAGCACCACTCCACCTACAATCTCCATCTTGGAGTGCCCAAGCCTTGGCACACCTGGCAACATCCTCCTGCACGATTCCACTGTCCCTGTATGTCCTAATAGCCCTCCATGCTCACCTTGCCACTATCATTCTTCTTTAGCTGCTGAGCTCCCTTTGAGGCCTTCAGGATGATCGCTTCCACCGCTGAAGTCCTTAGCTTGTTCCTCTACACCACCTTTGGAGTTATAGGTATCCTTCTTCTTGGCAGCTGCATTAGTTATCCTAAACATTCCTGGAGATCATGCAACATTCCTTTACCGGCACTCACCGTATATCCTGATGCTCCACCTGACACTGTCTCCTCAGAGCCATGCCTGTCTCCCTGAACAAACCTCTCCACCTAGATCTGTACAGCCTAAATATTGGTGCTAGGATATCGATCCTTCCTCTACACCCCTTTACTTTGAACCCGTGTCACAGCTTCCTCCATCTATGAAGCCACCTCTGCTCGGTGCTCCACCTGGAGTTGAATTCCTCCTGATGCCGTAGAAGCCGACTCTATCTCCGAGTCCCCCGAGGTTAATCATCCAATGCTACATTGTTGGGCCTATTGCTGTAGCTCAAACATCGTCGCTACCTCTTCGGACCATCTGCACTCCGACCTATCCAAAATCCACTAAGATACACCTCACCCTGTGGACTCCTCCGAGACCACCAAGATTTCATCCGAATCTTCACTTTCAGAGACTATACTGATCGAATCTGAGCTTTCTCCTCTCTTGAACTTCTTCTAAAGTGGACACTCCCGCTTAAAGTGCCCTGCTTCTCCATACTTGAAGCATCTCCTGGATCCCTTGCTGCCCCTCTATTCATCCTTCTTCTTTTCTTTTCTGTGCTTCTTTGAAACCACAAGACTCTCCTGGAAGACCTCCCTCTTCGTTATGTATTTTCACTGCTCATTGGACCTTAGCACTGATACGATCTCGTCATACACTAGTTTCTTCTTACCATATAGCAAAGTTGTCACCAACGGATCAAAGCTCCCTGGTAGCGAACACAGCAATAATAGACTCTTATCCTCCTCTTCTACAGCCACCCTTATATTGAGCAAGTCCATGCTTATCTGATCGAACCGCTGAATATGCCCCGCAACATCCTCACCCTCCTGCATCCGAAGGCTGTACAGTTGCTTCTTCAGCATCAACTTATTGCAAATGTTCTTCCCCATGTACAACTGCTATAATCTCGACCATAATCCCCTGGGTGTTCTCTCTTCCAACACACCATACAAAACCTCATCCACCAAATAAGCCCTAATCGTGGTACATACCCATTTCTCCAAGGACACCCACTTCTTGTCTGTCATCTCCCCTGGCCTATCCTCCAAGACCAAATCCAGCCTCATCTAAACCAGCAGATCCTCCACCCTTACCATCCACATCGTGAAACTTTTTTTTCCATCAAACTTCTCTAATCCTACCTTCAACCCACTATTCTCCATGATCAATGCAAATCAAATAATAGCAAATAGGTAGATCTAAGAAATACCTTGACTAGGGATGGTGGACAACAGCCCTATGATCTCTCCCTTCCTTACGAAGCTTGGAGAAAGCCTTTTGATCTAAATCTCACTGCTAATCTCTACTAAAAATCGATCTTCCTCCTCCTCCATGCTCAACCGAGCTTTGATACTAATTGTTGTTCCTACGACTGCTCAAAGCCATAGTCATAGATCTGATCTCTTGTATGAACCTAGGTGTTAATCCAGCAAACTGAAGAAGATCTAAGAAAGATAAGAGAAGCTAGGATTTTTGGCATTGGAACTAGAGAGAAGAGAGAAGAGAGTTGGGAGAAAAGCTCAATTGTATTCCAACCTTATTGTAAAAGTTACATTATCCTGATTTATATACCTTAGAGTTCCCACATGAATCCTAATAAATCCCAACTCAAAAATACCCCTAGGCTAACCCAATCCATACATGAATTAGCCCCCTTATGATCTCTTGATCCAGACCTTAAGACCCCTAGGATCAACCCAGACCTAAGCCCAAAATAGACCCTCATGTAACTCTGCTCGCACACTGAATCGGCTCAGTTTCAGCACTAAGTTGGCTAAGTTCCACTGGGCTGGCTCAGTTTCAAACTGAGCTGGCCCAGTCCTGTGCCATGCCAGCTGTCCTAAATACGTAGCTCTCTATTCTGCCTATGCTCTAATACTTAGCTGACCCAATTTTCGACTAAGTCGGCTAACCTGCAGAAAATCTTTTTTCTATAACCTTCAAGCTTCTGCTTTGGTTCCTTGCTCCACCTTATATCCCAAGTCTTTGAAGCACCAACCAAGCCCCTTGAGGCCCTCAATAGTTGAGCCTCAAGCTCACGAAGAGCTACATGGTGCCTCCATCCTAGGATAACTACTATCCTAGCCCTAGGACCATACCCATCCTAGCCTTTTCGGAGCCCTCACCTTGGTTCCACCCATGGTCTCCCAAGGCTTGGGAGCACCACACCACCTACAGTATGTACTAGGGCAAGTAGTTCCATGACCCTTTTCCCATGTCCTACAAAAGGGAGCTTAGTCATTTTGCCATGAAGACATGATTCATAAATTGGATATGACAAGAAAGTCAATGGACTCAATAGCTCAATTTTCTCTAATTTGTTAATCCTATCTTCTACTATATGACCTAACCGTAGGTGCCATAGATACCTATCATTTGGACTATCCCTAGGTCATTTTAATCTTATGGCATTCATATTTTGCTCGATATTAAAGACAGACACATCAATATGTAACTGGTAGAGATCATTAATGAGGAAACCACATGCAATTTTATTTCTTTCATAATGAATATTACAATGATCCTTAAGAAAATTAATTACATAGCCTTCTTATGCTAAACATGAAATAGAAATCAAATTTCTGCTTGCAGCAAGCATATAATAACAATCTCTAAGAACTAATCTAAGCCAGAAGGTAGTCGAAGAGGGTAGGTTTTCACGGCCACAGCAACAACCCTTGCTTCATTTTCGATGCATAGGATCATTTCACCATCCCTTAGCCTCCTGCTATCCTCAAGACCCTACATGGAAGTGCACAAATGAGTACTAGAACTGGAGTCAAACACCCAACTAGATGCAGAGAAAATCATAAGGTTAGATTCAATAACGAGCATACCTCCAAAAGGATCTGTTTTCTTCTTATTCTTCAGAATGGCCAAGTATGTAGGGCAGTTCCACTTCTAGTGGCTGTCTGTATTACAATGAAAATACTTTTCTTTGTCAGCGGCCTTCTTCTTCAGCTCTGTCTTCTTTTTCTTTCCTCCTTCCATCTTTTGTTTTATCACAGACTTCTTCTTTCCAAAAAAATTTCTTTTGGAAGATGTTCATTTCATAGCAAGTACTAAGCCTTTAGAACCTTTCATAGAAAGCTCAATAATAACCAGCATATTCATAAGCTCGGCCAGAGTATTTTGAAGTTTATGCATATGGTAGTTCATGATGAACTATCTATACACATCAGTCAAGGATTGCACGATTATATCATTCTACAGATCCTGATCTAACTTCACTCTGAGCTTCTCAAGCTCTTCCAAGTCCTTGATCATCAGTAGATAATGATCTTGGACTAATTATCCATCATGCATTTTAGCCGTAAATAGTCAATTAGTGATCTAATATTTGGCTGCGTGACTTTGTTCACCAAACAACTCTTGCAGGTGAGCCAACATTTGGCAGGCAGTCTTGATATCTTCATATTGGTGCTGAAGCTCATCAGACATCAAGCCCAACATGTAGTATCTGGCCTTATTATCTTCATCCATCCATTTATCAAGAGACTCTCTCTATTCAACGAACGGACGAGCTGGATGGTGGGAGGATCCTGGTCCAATATATGAGTCAACTTTTTGGAACCCAAAATAATTTTAAAGTTTTGGAGCCAATCCTTGTAATTGGGTCCGATCAGTCTATGGGTGTCCAGGATATGGGCTAGTGGATTGGACGTAGATATTTTTCTTTTTCTTATAGAGAGTCAAAGTTTCTAACTAGATTTTATAATTAAGACTTGATCAATTTGTTTAAAAATTTGATTTTTAAATAAATTAGCTATCATTATTTTTTTGGATCCCTACAGTCCCTCATAGAGATGTGAAAATCTTCATGATTATTGATTTCTAATGGATGGTGTAGTCCCCGCAAATAGACTCATCACCTCACCTAATAGTTATTGATGATTGGTTGGCCAATGAGTGAACAACACTTGTCCAATGATTCTCTAATCATGGTGCATCCAAGCTTGGTCTCTAATTCATGAATCTCACCATATCCAGAATATTGATCCACTCCTTAGTTAAGTCAGACCCACCATTTGCACAGATTAGATTCTTAATTGAGTCTCTTACCGTATCCAAAATATTGAGCCCAATCCATCGTCCAGCCTATAGCATCCAATGCCTAATAGACATGGTTGCATCTTTCTGGTGCAACTGAACCATTGTGACCTGCCAAGAACAATCAACCCCGAAAAGAGCCCGCACATCTACAATGGTGGAAGACCTTAGACTTAATCTTTTCTTAGAATGATTTGATTTAGGTCTCTTTAAAGTTAACTTGACATAGCCATAACCATTATGACTAACCTAATGGCATGGGTTATCTCGGACTGTTAGCCACCTTAGATCAGGGCTAAGCTGATAAATATGGTTAGGTAAGTAAGACCGGTGGAAGGGATATGCCATTAACTTGATAGGAATGCATTCGAGTCGAGTAGCTCCTAATTAAAAATCAGTCGGTCATATCTGCCAAACTTACCTTAGACATCAAATTGTTGAGCCAAAATCAATCAGGTTAGCCTACAATCCAGACTCTAACCACTGAGCCTAATTAGGTGAAAACTTGATCGATCACTCATGTGACTCGACCTTGACCCAGACTTAATCCTATTAGACTGGTCAATTTAAGCACTCTTGATCCCATCTAACCAACTATTGATTCAATTTGATCAACTGCTAGACCTAATTGAGCTACCCAAGCCCGAACCCAATTTTATGAATATATCATAGTTTTGAAAATTCTCAATTTTAGACCTAATATATTTTATAATCTTAATTCTTAATTATGTTTAGGGTTTATAAATAAAACATGTATATAAAATCCTATGGTTTCAGGATCTAGGGTCTTGTAGAAAATAAATTTTAGATTTTTGATTAAGGACAAACGTGCGGCACCCCTATACATCATAAGAACATCCCATTGAATGGAAGGAGAGGGCCTTTAAATCCTACTTCATTCTTATGATCAGATGGCCAAGGAGAATGTCTTAATCAAAAATATGATAAATCTACAAAACTAGTTAGATCTACATCATATATCACATATATAAAAATTAATCTAACTAAAAATATATTTTGCATACATCTCATGTATCATATCATGCATATTTTTAGATCTAAATTATCTCATAAATATTCAAAAAATTAAATTCAAATTTGATCATATCGAATTAAAAATTATTCTAGATAATTTTGTAGAACTATTTTATAACTAGTCTAAGCATGCATCTATCATATCTCATATGAACAAATTAAATAAATTTATTTTTTATTTTCTAGATCTAATTATAATATTTATAATATTAAAATATAGTACATAAATAGATCTAAAAATTATAATTAATTAAATTAGAATTATGATCATGTTAGACTACATATAGAATAATTTTATTCTTAGTCTAGTCATGCATCTCATACATCTTAGATCTAGATTATTTAATTTTTAATTTTCTAATTTTAGATATAATC
Source organism: Cocos nucifera (assembly GCA_006176705.1). Lineage (NCBI taxonomy): Eukaryota > Viridiplantae > Streptophyta > Magnoliopsida > Arecales > Arecaceae > Cocos > Cocos nucifera. The sequence goes on along the minus strand of QRFJ01004078.1, from coordinate 51,612 downwards.
ACATCTCATGTGACATCTAAAGTCATCTAATTATTAGATCAAAAATAAAATAAAATTAGATCTAATGAATTTTGAAACCTCGCTCTGATACCAATTGAAGGAAAAATCTTATTTTTTGGATCAGGTTCGTTGACATTTGATTGGATCAAGAGGGATATTTCAAAAACTTTTCTCTAAAATTCTAATCAAATTTCAGAATTTTTAGATTTGGTCTTATTGATCTAATAAAATTAAATTAAATTAAATTAAATCTAATTTAATTATATCTTTATTTTGGGTAATCTAGTTAGCTTATGATGATCTTGATGTTTGCCTGAGGTTCTGAACGTAGCCATGCAAGCGCTGTTAGATATATGTGCCCTAGAAGCCAGAATTGGCTGACACTTATAATACACTTTTAGGAGCAAAATTATAATTTTGACTATAAATAATAAAATAAATTATTTTCTATCATAAATGTGTATTTAGTGTCCGTGATACATCCCTTAAGTTAATGGTAATCATAATTATTATTTTCAAGAGTTAAAAATTTAAGATAAAAATTTTCATTATTAACTCATAAAATGCTTTCGATTGTAGGATCATCATAAGAATGGTGAGTGATCCAGAAGGTTGGTGTGCAATCGCTTCTTTATAGTAGATGAGTCTTGAGTCTACGGTATAGAGACATCGAAGCAAGAGTACAGATATTCGTTAGAAAATGAGGACACTGAGCATGACCACCTCAAGCAGTCATAAGGAAGTCTACCTGCTCGTTAATGACTGACTCAAAGCTGTAGTGGTGTGTTTGGTTCATTGATCTAAGGTGCATCGGCAGTTCACCTTGAGGGTGTTATAGTTTCACTACACCATGACTCGATCTTCTAGCCATTCAAAATCTTGAGGTGTATGTTGGCTATAGCATATTTATTGTAGAAATTGGATTGCACCAAGAGAGAAATAAAATTGCAAGTGGTTTCCTTATTAACTATCTTTATCAATTACATATTGATATATCTATTTTTAATATCGAGCAAAATGTGAATGCCATGAAATGACCTAGGGATAGTCCAAATGATAGGTATCTATGGCACCTAAGACTAGGTCATATAGCAGAAGATAGGATTAATAAATTAGAGAAAATTGGACTACTGAGTTCGTTGACTTTCAAGTCATATCCAATTTATGAATCATGTCTTCATGGCAAAATGACTAAACTCTCTTTTGTAGGACATGGGGAAAGGGCCACGGATCTTCTTGCCCTAGTACATATTGATGTGTGTGGCCCATTTGATGTGCTTACTAGAGGCAACTTTGTGTACTTCATAACCTTTATCGATGATTTATCTAGGTATGGATATGTGTATCTTATGAGACATAAGTCTAAAGCTTTGAAAAATTCAAGAAATTTAGACATGAAGTAAAAAAGTAAACTAGAAAATCCGTTAAGGTTCTTCAATCAGATCAAGGACATGAATATTTTAGTTAGAAATTCCTAGACTATCTTAAAGAAAATGGCATAGTCTCTCAATAGACTCCACCTAGAATACCTCAACTCAACGGAATTTTAGAATGAAGGAACTGAACCCTATTAGATATGGTCCGATTTATGATGAGCTTCACAAACCTTCCTGATTTTTTTTGGAGGCACTGTTTGTTAACTGCAATATACTTACTGAATAGGATTCCTTCTAAAATCATTTCTACAACACCATATGTGATATGACATGGTAAGAAATTACGTCTAAGTTATCTCAGAATTTGGGGTTGCCCGGCTCATGTCAAAAGACAACAAGCGGACAAGTTAGAATTTAGGTCTTTTAGAACTTAATTCATAGATATCCTAAAGAATCATTAGGATATTATTTCTACATTCCAGAAGATCACAATGTGATTGTGAGTCGACATGCCATCTTTCTTGAAAAATAGTTTATTCAAGATAGCGGCATTGGAAAGCATATCAAGCTCGATGAGAATGTCTCACAAGAGCAACGAGCTAAGGACCAAATGGAACCAAATCAGGTTGAGCCAATATAATCACTACCTCCTCCACCTTGTAGATCGAAAAGGGTTTTTCGTCTCCCTGAGAGGTACTTAGGTACCATTTCAGAGAAAATAGAGAAAATATTCCTCGTAGGTAATGGGGTTCATGGTGATGATCCCAAAACCTATAACGAGGTGATATCGAATATCAACTCCAAGAAATGGTTAAAGATAATGAAGTTAGAAATTGACTCGATGCACTCAAACCAAGTCTGGACCATGGTAGATCCATCAGAAGGTATAGTACCTATTAGGTGTAAATGGATCTATAAGAGAAAGATTGGTGCAGATGGAAATGTGGAGATATTCAAAGCTAGATTAGTGGCAAAAGATTATAGTCAATGCGAAGGCATTGACTATCAGGATTCTTTTTCATCAGTAGCTATGCTAAAATCGATCCACATATTCCTTGCTATTGTAGCCTACTTCGATTATGAAATATAGCAAATGGATGTGAAAATGGCATTCTTAAATGGATATCTTGAGAAAGATATCTATATCAAATAATCACTAGGTTTTACATCCAATGATGCTGATCATAAGGTATGCAAACTACAAAGGTCCATATATGGACTTAAGCAAGCATCTCAGAGCTGGAATACTTGTTTTAATGATGCGATCAAATTGTTTGATTTCATCAAGAATGAGGAGGATCAAGAATGAGGAGGAACCATGTATCTTCAAAATGGTTAGTGGGAGCACTATTATCTTCCTCATATTGTATGTGGATGATATTCTCCTTATTCGGAATGACATTTCCATGGTGACCATAGTTAAGATGTAGTTGTCCAAAGAATTCTTCATGAAAGACCTAGGAGAAGCATCCTTTATTCTAGAAATTAAGGTCTATAGAGATAGACCGAATAGGATGCCAGAACTTTTATAGAAGATGTACATAGAGGAAGTAATAAAGAGGTTTTGCATGGAAAACTCTACGAGGGGTTTGGTATCCTTTAGACATGGCATTTATCTTTCCAAGAAGATGTGCCCTAGCACACCTGAGGAAATAGAACGCATGAGCAAGATCCCTTATGCTTCAGCAATAGGGAGCCTCATGTATGCCATGTTATGTACACGACCTGATATAGCCCATGCTGTGAGTGTCACGAGCAGATATCAGTCGAATCTAGATGAAGAACACTGGACTTCTATGAAATATATCCTTAAGTACTTGAGAAGAACTAAGGATATGTTGTTGGTCTTTGGTAATGGAGAACTCCAAGTCCAGGGATATACAGACTCAGACTTTATGTCCGATATAGATGATCGAAAGTCGACATCTGGAAGTCTATTTGTGTGCAATGGTGGAGCTGTCAGTTGAAAAAGTGCCAAGTAGACTGTGATAGCAGATTCCATCATGGAAGCAGAATATATTGCTGCATCAGAAGCTGTGAAGGAGGCATTCTGGTATAAGAAGTTTGCTGTAGAGATTGAAGTGATGCCATCAGATGCCATTCCTCTATACTGTGACAACAATGGTGCCATAGCCCTTGCTAAGGAGCCGAGGTCTCACTAGAAATCCAAGCACATCGAGCAGCGATACCACCTCATCCACGATTACCTTGAGAAGGATTACGTCGAGGTCAAGAGAGTCGACTCTGTAGATAATGTGGTAGACCCACTTATAAAGCCATTGAACCAACAAAAGATCGAAGCCCACCTTGAGAAGATGGAACTTAGATTTGTAGCAAATTGGCTTTAGGTCAAGTGGGAGTTTGTTAGGTATATGTGCCCTAGAAGTCAGAATAGGTTGACACTTGTATTACACTTCTAGAGGCAAAATTATAATTTTGACTATAAATAATAAAATAGATTATTTTTTATGATAAATGTGTATTTAGTATCTATGATATATCCCTTGAGTTAATGGTAATGATAATTCTTATTTTCAAGAGTTGGAAATTTAAGACAAGAATTTTCATTATTAACTCATAAAATACTTCCGACCGTAGGATTATCATGAGGATGGTGATTGATCCTGGAAGGTTAGTGTACAATTCGCTTTCTTTTTAGTAGATGAGTCTTGAGTCTACAGTGTAGAGACACCAGAGTGAGAGTATAGGTACTCGTTAGAGAACGAGGGCACTGAGCGTGACCACCTCGAGCAGTCATAAGGAAGTCTACCTTCTCATCGATGACTGGACTTCGAAGCTGTAGTGGTGTGTCTAGTTCTTTGACCTGAGGTGCATCGATAGTTCACCTTGAGGGTGTTATAGTTTGACTACACCATGACTTCGGTCTCCTAGCCATTCGAAATCTTGAGGTGTATGTTGGCTATAGCATGTTCATTGTAGGAATTGGATTGCACCAAGAGAGAATCTATCTACCTCGGTGGATGAGGAGCAGCCCTATAATGATCATGAGAATCAAGTCCTTAAGCCCATGGCCATGGTAGAGTGAAATAATAGAAAGAGTTTTTATTAAGGTTTTCACATCGAACTTGAATCCAATAATTAAATCATATGATGAAAATTAGGGTTTGAGGAGTTCACCTTAACCCTAATCTGATCGGAGCTCAGGATAGAAGAACCTAATCACATAGGTAGCTGCACTAAGAGGTTCATTTTTAGTTTTGATGGGTTGCCACCATATACTGCTAAGTATCACTGATGGATTTTGGGAGCAATTATAATGATATCGATGATCGATCATTCTAGTTATTTGAATCAGAAAAGTTCTAATCCATCGAAAGATGTTTCGATGATGTCGATGATAGAGATTGCGACATATCCCATTACCATATAGAACTAAATCTAACAAGGTCACAGAAATAAGGGTTTGGATATGAATATCATCAATTGGACTAACCCAGTTTAATTAATTTGAATTAGATTCAATTAGGTTCAAGAAAATCATGCTAGCACACGATTGAGCCTAATGTTCTCCTTCTACTATCATTAAAAATTATCTTGACTGAGCCAAATGTATTTGTGCTCACTCAGGTACCTTTACTTGATCTGACTGGAGATTGTCCAGGCCAAAAAATTATTGTCTTAATTTATGAAATAAAATTGGAGACAACACCTACCAATTTCCGTCATCTACTAATTCTTATCATTTGACTTTGGTCAAACATTGACCTTTGACACTTAGACATCTGCCCATGTGTCATGCACCCATAGGAGAGCAGATAGAGGCTTGTCCCCTTGCTAGAAAATGAAAATGAGGGGGCACACACCTAGGAACATGTGTGCCCATGGATAGGGACGTCTGGAGTCCCATATAGATGGGACTCCAAGTTGCTTCTTGAAATAAACTTAGGTAGGCGCCTAAGACTCAACTTTCACCAGTCTTGGTGGCACTTAAGGTTGATTTAAGGGGCCTCTTATCTGATTGGATCAGGTGATGTCATCCCACCAATAAGATTTAGATCTGATTGCTCGAAGCGATGTAATTGGTCGGGATGATGTGGCACTGCATGGCGTAGCAGGGTCTATATAAACCCTATATGCACCTAGCTTTAAAGTTCTCCCTTAGCCCATGCTCCAAGGCAATCGCTCTCCCTCCTCCATGCCATCTTCTTGTCCTCTCTCTCCTCTCCATGCTCAAGGAGTTTTAGGCTCTAGTTTGGTGCGATCCAGGCAAGAAAAAGGTGACGAAAAAGGAAGAAGGCAGCACTGCTGCAGAGACGACTGTAGATCTTTAAAAGGAGTTTTGAAGATCCTCCAAATTAGATCTAGATCTATTATTTGGAGAGGAGATAAAGAAGAAGAAGATCTCTAGATCCAGTCTGAATAGATATCGATAGAGGCTAGGCGCTTGCGTGGCTAGATCCAGAACCTCAGAAAATCAGCAGAATCATCAAAGGGTAATCTGATTACCCAACATCAAGGTATAAATTAAATAAAATTTATTTTATTTTATTTTTATTTATTAGATATATAAAATTATATCTAAAATATCTTAGATCTGATATGAATTTAAAAGAAAAATTTTTGAAATATCTTTCTTGATCCAATTAGATCTGAACAAACCTAACCCAAAAAATTAGGATTTTTCCTTCAAGTGCCTGGCCTCTATCGATATCCACTCGGATAGGATCTGGAGATCTTCTCATTCTTAATCAATCCTCCAAAAATTAGATCTAGATCTGATCTTGAAGGTTTTCAAAAATACTTTTGAAGAACAACCGTTGTCTCTTGCAGTAGTGCTGCCTTCTTTCTTTCCTATCGCCTTTCACTTGCTTAGATCACACCTAACTCATACCCAAAATCTTCTTGGGCATGGAGAGGAGAGAGGACCAGAAGGTGGCATGGAGAAGGAGTGAGAAAAAAATTAAGGCATGGGCTAAGGGCAGAAGCTCTTTATTCTAGGTACAGACAAGATTTATATAGATCCTACTGTGCCATACAGTACCATATCATCCCGACCAATCACGACCTTTGTGCATTCAGATCTAAATCTGATTAGTGGAATGACATTATCTGATCTAATCAGATTAGAGTTTCACAAAACTCTTCCTAGATGGTGCCAAGACTGGGTCAAACAACTCTTCTTGGAGCCATCTAGTTTGATTCCCTAAAGCAACTGGAGTCCCATCTGTATGGGACTCCAAATCTTATCTTCATATGGTGCATGCCTCCCTAGGCATGCACCCCATGCCTATCTATTTTTTAGTATGGGGACAAGGGACAAGGTTCTCTCCTATGGGTGCATGATATATGGACAGATGTCTAAGTATCAAAGGTCAACATTTGACCAAAGTCCAAAGAAAAGATTTAACAGATGATGGAAAATGATAGGTGTTGTCTCAAATCTGTTTCACAAATTAAGACAACCCTTTTCTAACCTGGACAAGCTCTAGTCAGACTAAGTAAAGGCTCCTGAGTGAGTCCAAATATATTTGGCTCAGTCGAGACAAGTTTTAATGATTGTTAAAGAAGAATATTAGGCTCAATCGTGTGCTAGCATGATTTCCTTGAGCCTAATTAAATCTTATTCAAATCAATTGAACTGGGTTAATCCAATTGATGATATCTAGATCCAAACCTTTGTTTGTATGACCCAGTTAGGTTTAGCTCCATATGGTAATGGGATATGTCATGATCTCTATCATCAACATCATCGAAACACTTTCTAATGAATCAGAACTTTTCTTATTCAGACAACTAGTATGATCGATCATCCAAATCATTCTAATTGCTCTCAAAATCCATCAGTGACACCTAGCAGCATATGGTGGCAACCCATCAGAATTGAAAGTGAACCTCTTAGTATATTTTCCTGTGTGATTAAGTTCCTCTATCTTGAGCCCCAACCGGATTAGGGTTAAGGTGACTCATCAAACCCTAATATTCGTGATATATATTAATCATTTGATTCAAGTCCAATATGAAAACCCTAACAAAAACTCTTTCTATTATTTCACTCTGCCATGGTCATGGAATTTATGGACTTGATTCTCAAGATCATCATAGGGCTGCTCCTCTTCTACCAAGGAAGATAGATTCCCTATTGGTGCAATCCAATTCCTATAATGAACATGCTATAGCCAACATACACCTCAGGATTCTAAATGGCTAGGTGATCTAGTTATGGTGTAGTCAGACTATAACACCCTCAAGGTGAACTACTATTGCACCTCAGGTCAAAGAATCAGGCACACCACTGCAGCTTCGAGCTAGTCATCGATGAGAAGGTAGACTTCCTCATGACTGCTCGATGTGGTCACGCTCAGTGCCGTCGTTCTCTAATGAGTACTTGTACTCTCGCTCTGGTGTCTCTACACCATAGACTCAAGATCCATCTATCCTAAAGAAGAGATCGTGCACCAAACTTTCAGATCAATCACCATCTTCATGATGATCCTACGGTCGGGGGTATTTTATGAGTTAATAATGAAAATTCATGTCTTAAATTTTATACTCTTGAAAATATGAACTATCATTACCATTAACTCAAAGGATGTATCACAGACACTTTTAAATATACAATATGATAGAAAATAATTTATTTTATTATTTAGAGTTAAAATTATAATTTTATCCTTAGAAGTGTATTACAAGTGTCAACCAATCTGGCTTCTAGGACACATATATCTAACATATTGTTTATAATCCTTCTAGTAATAGAAGTCAAGGCCAGTCATCACCAACCGACGCTGCCTTTAAGACCCAAAGTCAAAAGTTTAAAGAGAAAAATCCATCACCTAAAGAAGAAGTTGAACAAGATGGAAGACGAGCTTTAGAGATCCAAAAAAAATGCTTCGAAGGTGACGATTGAGGTCACTCGCCTCTGCAAATTACATATGAAAAATTTCATGAGCGTCAACATCAAGAAAGGTAACTTCAACAGAGAGCTGGCCGAACTTAAGAAAAGCACCAGTGATGAGTCCTAGACATTAACAATGAAGGTTAGCTTCCTTGAAGTTAAGCTCAAGATGGTGAAAGAAAAAATTCAGCTATTGGAGGGGAGTTCACCAAGGTCTTTCGACAAGGCCCGCTATGAATGGGATTGCTCTTAGAGGTTTTCTATTCTCCAGAAGCAATTGCATGATGCCGAGCTCACCTATGAGACCTATCGATTAGGCTAGTGTGGGAGGATATCCTTGCTAGAGCAGAAGCTCCATGCTGCTAACAACGAGGTGGCTCGGCTTCGACAATAGCACACTGATAGTTATTAATCCAGCACAACTAGTCAGTTGGAGGAGATCACCATCCTGAAGATGATCATGGGCAAACACTCAGAATCAGTTAGGATAGAGAAGGCCAAAATTCAATGATTGAAGCTTTAGTTCACTTACGAATGGCAAGCAGTCAAGGATGCTGAAGCTAAATCAAAAGTTCTAAGGAAAAGACTACGGGCGTTAGAAGAAAACTACCGAAGGGCTAATAGGATGTTCTATGATAACTTGATTAGGAAAAAGGAGCTTGAGGAGGAGATCGTCAGCTCGAAGCAATTCTTGGTGATGACTAGCAGTCCGAAGTTCGAGGAATCTGATCCTTCTTAGAACTTCAGCTTTTTTCTTTTTTCTTTTATGACCAGTCTTATAGATCCTTATTTTGTAATCAAATTTGATTTTAATGAGATGATATATTCTCTTATTTTTACTCTACGTGGGTTGGATGTTTGTCGATAGATCTGCTTTTCTCTCTTCTCCTTCTCTTTTATTTTTTTTGAAGACAGCGATCGGGATGCTTAACCAAAGATTTTCTCCTATATCAGGATGAGGTCTTCCTCCTATTCTTGACAAAGAGGTTGATGGGCCTCTTCCGTTCTGTCTTAAATAACTAGACATCTTCATTCATGTCAGGATGAGGTCCTCCTCTTGTTCCTGACATGATTAAGTTTTGCTCATGTTAAGATCAGGTTCTCCTTCTATTCCTAGCAGAATAGTAGGGGGACAAAATGACCACTGAAGGGACCTCTCCCCTCCTCCTGTCTTAAATAATCAAAAGCCTTCATCCATGTCAGAATGAGGTCCTCCTCCTATTCCTAACATGGTTAGGCTTTGCTCATGTTAGGACGAGGTTCTTCTTCTATTCCTAGCAAGACAGTAGGAGCATGAAAGGACCATTGAAGTGGTCTCTTCCCTACTCCTATCTTAGATAACTGGAGGCATTCATCCATGTCAGGATGAGGTCCTCCTCCTGTTTCTAACATGACTAGGTTTTGCTCATGTTAGGATGAGGTTCTCATCTAGTTCCTAATAGGATAGTAGGAACACAAAAGAATCATTGAAGGGGCCTCTCCCCTCCTCCTATCTTAAATAAATGAAGGTCTTCATCCATGTCAGGATAAGGTCCTCCTCCTATTCCTAACATGGTTAGGTTTTTCTCATGTTAGGGTGAGGTTCTACTCCTATTCCTAATGTTAAATGTGTGCCCTAGAAGCCAGATTGGCTAACACTTGTAATACACTTCTAAGGATAATTTTATAATTCTGACTATAAATTAATAAAAAAATTATTTTCTATCATAGTGTGTATTTAAAGTGTATGTCTTACATCTTTTGAGTTAATGGTAATGATAATTCACATTTTCAAAGAGTTGAAAATTTAAGACATAAATTTTCATAAATAACTCATAAATTACTTTCGAACGTAGGATCATCATGAGGATGGTGATTGATCCAGAAGGTTGGTGTACGATCACTTTCTTTGAGTAGATAAGTCTTGAGCCATTGATGTGAAGATATCAGAGTGAGAGTATAGGTACTCGTTAGAGAATAAGGGCACTGAACAAGACCACTTCAAGCATTCATAAAGACGTCTACCTTCTCGTCGATGAATGACTCGATGTTGCAGTAGTGTATCTGGTCTTTTGACCTGAGGTGCATCGATAATTCATCTTGAGGGTGTTGTAGTTTGATTGCACCATAACTCGATCTTATAGCCATTTGAAACTCTAAGGTGTATGTTGGCTATAGTACGTTCATTGTAGGAATTGGATTGCACCAATAAGAGAACTATCTACCTCGATAGATGAGGAGTAGCCCTATGATGATCATGAGAATCGAGTCCATAAGACTATGGCCATGGCAGAGTGAAGATGATAGAAAGAGTTTTGGTAAGGGTCTCACATAGGACTTGAGCTGAATAATTAATTCATATGATGGATATTGGGCTTGACGAGTTCACCTTAACACTACTCCTATCGGGGCTCAAGGTAGAAGAATCCAATCACATAGGTAGCTGCACCGAGAGGTTCACTTTCAATTCTGATGAGTTGCTATCATATACTGCTAGGTATCACTGGTGAATTTTAGAAGCAATTAGAATAATTTTGATGATCGATCATTCTAATTGTATGAATCAGAAAAGTTCTGATCCATCGAAAGGTATTTCGATAATGTCGATGATGGAGATCATGACATGTCTCATCATCATAAAGAATTGAACCTAAATGGGTTACACAAATAAGGGTTTGGGTCTAGACGTTATCAATTGAGCTAACCTAGTTTGGTTGATTTGGATTAGATCCAATCAGGTTTAAGGTAATCGTGCTAGCACACGATTGAGCCTAAGTTTCTCCTTCTGTAATCTTTCTATTTCGTCACAACCGACTTGAATTTGAGTTGACTCATTTTTGTATCTTGAATGAGTTTACTTTTATCTGACTAGAATAAAATAAGTCTAGGTCAGATTAATTATGAAAATTAAATTCATTCCTAGTGCAATTGGTCTAGGGTCAATAGTTGACCTAATCGAGAGAATTGAGAGTCACATGGTCAAAAACTTTTAGAAATTTATTTTCTTTAATTTTTGGGTATGTGATAGGAGATGAGCTATACTTTGGATGTGCAAAATTTTGTGATTTTTGGTGGTGTCTAGACTAGGTTTTGATAGAGTTTGATTTGGATCAAACTCTTAAGGAAAGAGTCCTAGACGCTCATAGACTCTTCCTTATCTATCCATGCCGCCACCTTCTAGATGGATTTTTGGAATCAAAACAAGATGGGATCCGGGGTTTTTCATGGAGATCATGTCCAATAGTTCCAATGGTCAAATTAATAAGAATTTTGGTCAAAAAGGGAGTATTTATGGCGCTATGTCTTGTATAAGAACTCTTCTCACGAAATTGCCTCAATGAAAATTTATTTTTTCCACACCCAAAGGAGCATTCCATCTAATATCCACACCCCCCCTATCCTCTCTCTCCCTCTCTTCAACATGCCTAAAAGGTTAGGCATAAATCTGAGCTGAAGGTTCAAGATTTTTGGTACAAGATTCAGCATCTGTGCGATGATGTTCGTGAGATGAATAGGCTGCCCTCAGAACTCATTTTGAAGGCTTTTTAAATCAGATCAAGATCTAATTTTTGGAGGAGAGATTCATGAGGATAAGACCTTTAGATCCTGCCCGAGTGGATATAGGTAGAGGCTAGATGCATGTATGGCTTCTTCTGGAATCTCAGGAATCAACAAGATCATCGTAGAATAATTAGATTACCAAATCAGGTAGTCGAGAGGTGACGACTGAGGTCACTCACCTCTGCAAATTACATATGAAAAATTTCATGAGCATCAACATCAAGAAAGGTAACTTCAAGAGGGAGTTGGTTGAACTTAAGAAAAGCACCAGTGATGAGTCGTAGACGTTAACAGTGAAAGTTAGCTTCCTTGAAGTTAAGCTCAAGATGGTGAAAGAAAAAATTTAGATAATGGAGGGGAGTTCGCCAAGGTCTTCCAACAAGGTCCGGTATGAATGGGATTGCTCTTAGAAGTTTTCTGTGCTTTAGAAGCAATTGCATGATGCCGAGCTCATCTATGAGACCTATCGATTGGGCTGGTGGGGAGGATATCCTTGCTGGAGCAGAATCTCCGTGTTGCTAACAATGAGGTGGCTCAGCTTCAACAATACCTCACTGATAGTTATCAATCTAACAAATAGTGAGTTGGAGGAGATCACCATCCTGAAGAGGATCATGGGTGAACTCACAGAATCAGTTAGGATAGAGAAGGCCAAAATTCAATGACTGAAGCTTTAGTTGATTTGCGAACGGCAAGCTGTCAAGGATGCTGAAGCTGAATTAAAAGTTCTGAGGAAAAGACTACGGGCATTAGAAGAAAACTACCGTAGGGCTAATAGGATGTTCTGTGATAACTTGATTAGCAAAAAGGAGCTTGAGGAGGAGATTGTCAGCACGAAGTAATTCTTGGTGATGACTAGCAGTCCGAAGTCCGAGGAATCTGATCCTTCTTAGAACTTCTGCTTTCTTCTTTTTTCTTTTATGACCAGTCTTATAGATCCTTATTTTGTAATCTACTTTGATTTTAATGAGATGATATATTCTCTTATTTTTACTCGATTTGGTTTGGATGTTTGTCGATTGATCTGCTTTTCTCTCTTCTCCATCCCTTTTTTTTATTTCTTTTTTGAAGACATAGCGATCGGGGATGCTTAACCGAAGATTTTCTCCTCTATCAGGATGAGGTCTTCCTCCTATTCCTGACATAGATGTTGATGGGCCTCTTCCCTCTTGTCTTAAATAACTAGACATATTCATCCATATCAGGATGAGGTCCTCCTCTTGTTCCTGACATGATTAGATTTTGCTCATGTTAAGATCAGGTTCTCCTTCTATTCCTAACAGAATTATAGAAGGACAAAATGACCATTGAAGGGACCTCTCCCCTCCTCCTATCCAAAATAATCAAAATTCTTCATCCATGTCAGGATGAGGTCCTCCTTCTATTCCTAACATGGTTAGGCTTTGCTCTTGTTAGGATGAGGTTCTCCTCCTGTTCCTAATAGGATAGTAGGAGCATGAAAGGACCATTGAAGGGGTTACTTTCCTCTGCCTGTCTTAGATAACTGGAGGTATTCATCCATGTCAGGACGAGGTCCTCCTCCTGTTTCTGACATGATTAGGTTTTGCTCATGTTAGGATGAGGTTCTCTTTCGATTCCTAATAACATAGTAGGAATACAAAAGGATCGTTGAAGGAGCCTCTCTCCTCCTCCTATCTTAAATAAACGAAGATCTTCATCCATGTCATGACGTGGTCCTCCTATTTCTAACATGGTTAGATTTTGATCATGTTAGGATGAGATTCTTCTCCTATTCCTAATGTTAAATGTATGCCCTAGAAGCCAGATTGGCTAACACTTGTAATACACTTCTAAGGATAATTTTATAATTTTGACTATAAATTAATAAAAAAATTATTTTCTATCATAGTGTGTATTTAAAGTGTATGTGATACATCCTTTGAGTTAATGGTAATGATAATTCACATTTTCAAAGAGTTAAAAATTTAAGACAAAAATTTTTATAATTAACTCATAAATTGCTTTCGAATATAGGATCATCATGAGGATGGTGATTGATCAAGAAGGTTGGTGTACGATCGCTTCATTTGAGTAGATTAGTCCTGAGCCTACGATGTGAAGACATAAGAGCGAGAGTATAGGTACTTGTTAGAGAACGAGGGCACTGAGCATGACCACTTCAAGCATTCATAAAGAAGTCTACCTTCTCATCGATGAAAGACTCGATGTTGCAGTAGTGTATCTGGTTCTTTGACCTGGCGTGCATCAATAATTCATCTTGAGGGTGTTGTAGTTTGACTGCATCATAACTCGATCTCATAGCCATTTGAAACCCTGAGGTGTATGTTGGCTATAGTACATTCATTATAGGAATTGGATTGCACTAATAAGAGATCTATCTACCTCGGCAGATAAGGAGTAGCCCTATGATGATCATGAGAATCAAGTCCATAAGACTATGGCTATGGTAGAGTGAAGATGATAGAAAGAGTTTTGATATGGGTCTCACATAGGACTCGAACTGAATAATTAATTAATATGACGGATATTGGGCTTGACGACTTCACATTAAACCTACTCCTGTTGGGGCTCAAGGTAGAAGAATCCAATCACATAGGTAGCTGCACCGAGTGTTTCACTTTCAATTCTGATGAGTTGCCATCATATACTGCTAGGTATCACTATGAATTTTGGAATCAATTAGAATGATTTTGATGATCGATTATTCTAATTGTATGAATCAGAAAAGTTCTGATCCATCGAAAGGTATTTCGATAATGTCGATGATGAAGATCATGACATGTCTCATTATCATAAAGAATTGAACCTAAATGGGTCACACAAATATGGGTTTGGGTCTAGATGTTATCAATTGAGCTAACCTAGTTTGGTTGAATTGAATTAGATCCAATCAGGTTTAAGGTAATCATGCTCGCACACGATTGAGCCTAACTTTCTCCTTCTGTAATCTTTCTATTTCATCACAACCGAGTTGAATTTGATTTGATTCATTTTTGTATCTTAAATGAGTTCATTTTTATCTGACTGGAGCAAGTCCAGGTCTGATTAATTACGAAAATTAAATTCATTCCTAGTGCAATTAGTCTAGGGTCAATAGTTGACCCAATTATGAGAATTGAGGGTCACATGGTCAAAAAATGTTAGAAATTTATTTGCTTTAATTTTTAGGTATGTGATAGGAGATGAGCTATACTTTGGGTGTGCAAAATTTTGTGATTTTTGGTGGTGTCTAGACTAGGTTTTGATAGAGTTTGATTTGGATCAAACTCTTAAGGGAAGAGTCCTAGACGCTCATAGACTCTTCCTTATCCATCCATGCCGCAACCTTCTAGATGGATTTTTGCTATCAAAACAAGATGGGATATGGGGTTTTTCATGGAGATCATGTCCAAGAGTTCTAATGGTCAAATTAATAAGGATTTTGGTCAAAAAGGGAGTATTTATGGCGCTATGTCTTGTATAAGAACTCTTCTCATGAAATTGCCTCAATGAAAATTTATTTTTTCCACACCCAAAGGAGCATTCCATCTAATATCCACACCACCTCTATCCTCTCTCTCCCTCTGTTCTACATGCCTAAAAGGTTAGGCATAAATCTAAGTTGAAGGTTCAAGATTTTTGATACAAGATTCAGCATCTGTGTGATGATGTTCGTGAGACGAATAGGCTGCCCTCAGAAGTCATTTTGAAGGCTTCTCAAATCAGATCAAGATCTAATTTTTGGAGGAGAGATTCATGAGGAGAAGACCTTCAGATCCTGCTCGAGTGGATATAGGTAGAGGCTAGATGCATGTATGGCTTCTTTCGAAACCTCAGGAATCAACAGAATCATCATAGAATAATTAGATTACCAAATCAGGTTGTCGAGAGGTGACGACTGAGGTCACTCACCTCTGCAAATTACATATGAAAAATTTCATGAGCATCAACATCAAGAAAGGTAACTTCAAGAGAGAGTTGGTTGAACTTAAGAAAAGCACCAGTGATGAGTCGTAGATGTTAACAGTGAAAGTTAGCTTCCTTGAACCTAAGCTCAAGATGGTGAAGGAAAAAATATAGATATTGGAGGGGAGTTCGCCAAGGTCTTCCAACAAGGTCTGGTATGAATGGGATTGCTCTTAGAGGTTTTCTGTGCTCCAAAAGCAATTGCATGATGCCGAGCTCATCTATGAGACCTATCGATTGGGTTGGTGGGTAGGATATCCTTGCTGGAGCGGAAGCTCCGTGCTGCTAACAATGAGGTGGCTCGGCTTCAACAATACCTCACTGATAGTTATCAATCTAGCACAAGTAGTGAGTTGGAGGAGATCACCTTCCTAAAGAGGATCATGGGTGAACCCTCAGAATCAGTTAGGATAGAGAAGGCCAAAATTCAATGACTGAAGCTTTAGTTTATTTGCAAACGGCAAGCTATCAAGGATGCTAAAGCTGAATCAAAAGTTCTAAGGAAAAGACTACGGGCGTTAGAAGAAAACTATCATAGGGCTAATAAGATGTTCCGTGACAACTTGATCTGCAAAAAGGAGCTTGAGGAGGAGATTGTCAGCCCGAAGTAATTCTTGGTGGTGACTAGCAGTCCGAAGTCCGAGGAATCTGATCCTTCTTAGAACTTCAGCTTTCTTCTTTTTTCTTTTATGACCAGTCTTATAGATCCTTATTTTGTAATCTACTTTGATTTTAATGAGATGATATATTCTCTTATTTTTACTCTATGTGGGTTGGATGTTTGTCGACAGATCTACTTTTCTCTCTTCTCCATCCCTTTTTTTTATTTCTTTTTTGAAGACATAGCGATCGGGGATGCTTAACCGAAGATTTTCTCCTATGTCAGGATGAGGTCTTCCTCCTATTCCTGACATAGATGTTGATGGGCCTCTTCCCTCTTGTCTTAAATAACTAGACATATTCATCCATATTAGGATGAGGTCCCCCTCTTGTTCCTGACATGATTAGGTTTTGCTCATGTTAAGATCAGGTTCTCCTTCTATTCCTAACAGAATTATAGGAGGACAAAATGACCATTGAAGGGACCTCTCCCCTCCTCCTATCCAAAATAATCAGAATTCTTCATCCATGTCTGGATGACGTCCTCCTCCTATTCCTAACATGGTTAGGTTTTGCTCATGTTAGGATGAGATTCTCCTCCTATTCCTAATAGGACAGTAGGGGCATGAAAGGACCATTGAAGGGGTCTCTTTCCTCCTCCTGTCTTAGATAACTGGAGGTATTTATCCATGTCAAGATGAGGTCCTCCTCTTGTTTCTGACATTATTAGGTTTTGCTCATGTTAGGATGAGGTTCTCCTTCGATTCCTAATAAGATAGTAGGAACACAAAAGGATCGTTGAAGGGGCCTCTCTCCTCCTCCTATCTTAAATAAACGAAGGTCTTCATCCATGTCAGGACGAGGTCCTCCTTCTATTTCTAACATGGTTAGATTTTGCTCATGTTGGGATGAGATTCTTCTCCTATTCCTAATGTTAAATGTGTACCCTAGAAGCCAGATTGGCTAACACTTGTAATACACTTCTAAGGATAATTTTATAATTTTGACTATAAATTAATAAAAAAATTATTTTCTATCATAGTGTGTATTTAAAGTGTATGTGATACATCCTTTGAGTTAATGGTAATGATAATTCACATTTTCAAAGAGTTAAAAATTTAAGACATAAACTTTTATAATTAACTGATAAATTGCTTTTGAATATAGGATGATCGCGAGGATGGTGATTGATCTTGAAGGTTGGTGTACGATCGCTTCCTTTGAGTAGATGAGTCCTGAGCCTATGATGTGAAGACATCAGAGCGAGAGTATAGGTACTCGTTAGAGAACGAGGGCACTGAGCATGACCACCTCGAGTATTTATAAAGATGTCTACCTTCTCGTCAATGAACGGCTCGATGTTGTAGTAGTGTATCTGGTTCCTTGATCTGAAGTGCATCGATAATTTATCTTGAGGGTGTTGTAGTTTGATTGCACCATAACTCGATCTCATAGCCATTTAAAATCCAGTGGTGTATGTTGGCTATAGTACGTTCATTATAGGAATTGGATTGCACCAATAAGAGATCTATCTATCTCGACAGATGAGGAGTAGCCCTATGTTGATCATGTGAATCGAGTCCATAAGACCACGGCCATGGCAGAGTGAAGATGATAGAAAGAGTTTTGATAAGGGTTTCACATAGGACTCGAATTGAATAATTAATTCATATGATGGATATTGGGTTTGACGAGTTCACCTTAACCATACTCCTATCGGGGCTCAAGGTAGAAGAACCCAATCACATAGGTAGCTGCACCGAGGTTACTTTCAATTCTGATGAGTTTCCACCATATACTGCTAGGTATCACTCATGAATTTTGGGAGCAATTACAATGATTTTGATGATCGATCATTCTAATTGTATGAATCAGAAAAATTCTGATCCATCGAAAGGTGATTCGATGATATCGATGATGGAGGTCATGACATGTCTCATTATCATAAAGAATTGAACCTAACTGGGTCACACAAACAAGGGTTTGGGTCTAGATGTTATCAATTCAACCAACCTAGTTTGATCAATTTGGATTAGATCCAATAAGGTTTAAGGTAATCGTGCTAGCACACGATTGAGCCTAACTTTCTCCTTCTGTAATCTTTCTGATTCATCACAATTGAGTTGAATTTGATTTCACTCATTTTTGTATCTGGAATGAGTTTATTTTTATCTAACTAGAATAAGTTTAGGTTAGATTAATTATGAGAATTAAATTCATTCCTAGTGCAATTGGTCTAGGGTCAATAGTTGACCCAATTGAGAGAATTGAGGGTCACATGGTCAAAAACTTTTAGAAAATCCTTTAGAAATTTATTTTCTTTAATTTTTGGATATGTGATAGGAGATGAGCTATACTTTGCATGTGCAAAATTTTGTAATTTTTCGTGGTGCCAAGACTAGGTTTTGATAGAGTTTGATTTGGATCAAACTCTTAAGGGAAGAGTCCTAGACGCACATAGACTCTTCCTTATCCATCCATGCCGCCACCTTCCAGATGGATTTTTGGTATCAAAACAAGATGGGATCTGGCGTTTTTTGTGGAGATCAAGTCCAAGAATTCCAATGGTCGAATTAATATGGTTTTTAGTCAAAAAGGGAGTCTATATGATGCTATGTCTTGTATTAGAACTCTTCTCATGAAATTGCCTCAATGAAAATTTATTTTTTCCACACCCAAAGGAGCCTTCCATCTAATATCCACACCCCCTCTATCCTTTCTCTCCCTCTCTTCTACATGCCTAAAAGGTTAGGCACAAATCGGAGCTGAAGGTTCAAGATTTTTGGTACAAGATTCAGCATCTATGCGATGGTGTTCGTGAGACGAATAGGCTACCCTCAAAAGTCATTTTGAAGGCTTTTCAAATCAGATCCAGATCTAATTTTTGGAGGAGAGATTCATGTGGAGAAGACGTTTAGATCCTGCTCTAGTTGATATAGGTAGAGGCTAGACATATGCATGGCTCCTTCGAGAACCTCAAGAATCAACAGGATCATCGAAGGGTAATTAGATTACCAAATTAGGTACTCAAAATTAAATCTAGTTTAGTTTTATTTTTAACTTTTAATATTAGATCTCTATAATTAGATTTTAGAAGTCTCCAATTTGATTAAAATTTTAGAAAAAAAATTTAAAATATTTCTTCAGATCCAATCAGATCTGAACAATCCTGTGCTGGGAAAACAGGTTTTTCTTCAACTGATATTGGAGCCAGATTTGCAGTTCCTTAGATCTATTTTAGGTCTAATTTTATTTTTATTTTTGATTTGATATTAAAAAAGTTTTAGATATCATATCAGATATGATTAGATCTAAAACAAAAAACTAAAATTAAATTATGTAGATCTAATATGTATGAGATGCATGACTAGACTGGGAATAGAATAGTTCTATGTGTAGTCAAGTGTAATCATGTTGTTAATTTGATTAAATATAATTTTAGATCTATTTAATTTATACTTTTTTATATTATAATTATTTTATTCATATCTAAAAAATAGAAAATAAAGTTTTTAATTTTTGGTTTATTCATATGTGATATGAAAAGATGCATGTTTAGACTAGATGTACAATAGTTCTACAAATTTTTTAGAATAGTTTTATTTTGATATGATCAAATTTAATTCTATTTTTTAGATATTATATATGATATTTTAGATCCAAAAAATATGCATGTTTAATTTAGTGATGATACATGAGATGTATGTAAAGCATGTATTAGTTAGATCATTAATTATATATGTGATATATGATCTAGATCTAACTAGTTTTATAGTTTCAATTATATTTCTGATTAAGGCATTTTCCTTGGCCATCTGATTATAAGAACAAAGTAGGATTTTAAGACCCTCTCCTCCCATTCAATGGTATATTCTTATGACATGTAGGGGTGCTGCGCATTCATTCTTAATCAGAAATCAGAACTTATTTTTCTGCAAAACCTTAGATCCTGAAACCCTAAGATTTTGAGACATATTTTTTTATTTATGAACCTAAATATAATTAAAAATTAAAATTATGAAACTAATTAGGTCTAAAATAGAGAATTTTTAAATCTAAGATATTTTCATAAAATGGGGTTTGCGCTTGGATAGCTCAATTAGGTCTAACAGTTGATCAAACCGAATCAAGAGTTGGTTAGGTGGGATCAACAGTGCTTAGAATTGACCAACCCAATAGTCGTAAGTCTGGATCAAGGTCAACCCACAGCCACATATGATCGATCTAATTAAAACCTAATTTAGCTCCATGGTTCAAGCCTGGATTGTAGGCTAATCCGATTAGTTCTGGTTCGATAATTTGGTGTCTAAGGTAAGTTTGGTAGATATGATCGATTGATTTTTAATTGGGAGCTACTTGATCTGAATGCATTCTTATCGAGTTAGTGGCATATCCCTTTCTCTAGTCTCACTTACCTGGCCATTTGTGTCAACCCAGTTTTGATTTGAGGTGGCTAATAGTTTGAGCTAACCCATGCCACTAGGCTTGTCATAACCGTTATGACTGAGTCAAGTCTAAGAGACCTAAATTGAATCTTCCTAAGAAAAGATTAAGTCAACTGGTCTTCCATCATTGTAGATGTGCAGACCCTTCCCGAGGTTGATTATTCTCGGTTGGTTATAGTGGCTCAGTTGCACCGAAAAGATGCAACCACATCTATTAGGCATTGGATGCTATGGGTTAGAGGATGGGTTGAGCTCAATATTTTAGATATGGTGAGGGATCCAATCAGAAATCCAATTCGTGCAAAAGGTGGGCCCAACTTAACTAAGGAGTGGATCAATATTTCGTAGATGGTAAGATTCATGAATTAGAGATTAGGATTAGGTACACCATGATTAAAAAATTATTGGATACATGTTATCCACTCATCGATTGATTCATCACCAACAACTATTTGGTGAGCTGGTGAGCCAGTCGGTGGGACCACACCATCCACTAAAAATCAATTGATCAGAAAAATTTTTGCATCTCTATCCAGAAAGTGTAGGAATCTGAATAGTGAAAGTCAAATTTATTTAAAAATAATTTTTTTAAATAAATTAATTAAGTCTAATTATAAAATCTAACTAGAAACTTTGACTCTCTATAGAAAAATATCTATGTCCATCCCACTAGCCTGTATCCTAGACACCCATAGACTGATCAGACTGAACTTCAAGGATTGGCTTCGAAACTTCAAAATTTTTTTGGATTCCAAGAAGTTGACTCATGTGTTGGAACAGGACCCTCGCATTTTACCAACCCATCCATTCACTGATCAGAGAGCGTCTCTAGAAAAGTGGATGGATGATGATAACAAAGCTAGGTATTACATATTGGGCTTGATGTTTGATGAGCTCCAGCGCCAACATGAAAATATTAAGACTAGCCCTCAATGTTGGTTCACCTGCAAGAGTTGTTTGGTAAACAAAATCGTGCATTCAAATATCATGTCACTAGAAGACCTTTTAAGGCTCAAGTGCATGATGGGCAGTCAGTCCAAGATCATTGTCTAATATGATCAAGGACTTAGAAGAGCTTGAAAAGCTTGATATCAAGTTGGATAAGGATTTGTAGATTGATATAATTCTGTAATCCTTGACTGATGCATATGGATAGTTCATCATGAACTACCATATGCATAACTATAGAGTACTCTAGTAGAACTTATGAATATGTTGGTTACTGCTAAACTTTCTATAAAAGATTCTAAAGGCTCAGTACTTGCTGTGGAGCAAACTTCTTCCATTAAAAAGTCTGTTAAAAAGAAAAAAAGGTCTATGAAGAAGTAGAAGGTGGATGGTGGGAAGAAGAACAAGAAAGAGTCAAAGAAGAAGGCCGCTGATAAAAAAAAATATTTTCATTGCAACACAGACGGACATTGGAAGCAGAACTACCCCTTGTACCTGGCCAGTCTGAAGAACAAAAAGGAAGAAGGTCCTTTTGGAGGTATGCTCGTTATAGAATCTAACCTTATGATTTCTTTTGCATCCAGTTGGGTGCTTAACTCTGGTTCTAGTGCTCACTTATGCACTTCTATGCAGGATCTTGAGGATAGTAGGAAGCTGAGGGATGGTGAGATGATCCTACACATTGAGAATGGAGCAAGAGTTGCTGTAGAGGTCGTGAGAACCTACCCTCTGCAATTATTGTTAGAATTAGATTTAGTTCTTAGAGACTATTTTTATGTGCTTACAGCAAGCAGGAATTTGATTTCTATTTCATATTTAGCATAGAAAATCAATGTAATTAGTTTTCATAAGGATCATTATAATATTCTTTATGAAAGAAATAAAATTACAATTGGTTACCTTATAAATATTCTCTATCAGTTACATATTGATGTTTCTATTTTCAATATCAAGCAAAACGTGAATGCCATAGGATTAATATGACCTAGGTATAGTCTAAATGATAGGTATCTATGGCACCTTAGGCTAGATCATATAGCGGAAGATAGGGTTAACAAATTAGAGAAATTTGGGCTATTGAGTCCATTGACATTTGACTCATATCCGATTTGTGAATCACGCCTTCATGGCAAAATAACCAAGCTCCATAGACCTACATGCCTTAGTGTATACTGATGTGTGCAGCCCATTTGATGTGCCAGCTAGAGGTAACTATATCTACTTCATCATCTTTATCAATAATTTATCTCAGTATGGGTTTGTGTATTGGATGCGACAAAAATCCAAAGCTTTTATAATGTTCAAAGAATTCGGACATGAAGTAGAAAAATAAACTAAAAGATCTATTAAGATTCTTCAATCAGATTGAGGAGGTGAATACCTTAGTCGAAAATTTTTAGATTATCTTAAGCAAAATGGCATAGTCTCTCAATGGACTCCACCTGGAGCACCTCAACTCAATGAGATTTCAGAACGAAGAAACTAGACATTATTAGATATGATCCGATCTATGATGAGCTTTCTGAACCTTCTTGAGTTTCTTTGGGGACATAGTATAATGACCACTATATATTTACCGAATAGGATTCCCTTTAAAACCGTTCCTACCACACCATATAAGATATGGCATGGTAAGAAACTAAGTCTGAGTCACCTCAAAATTTGGGTTTGTCCGGTTCATGTCAAGTGACAACAGGCAGACAAGTTAGAGTATAGGTCCTTTAGAGCTCAATTCATAGGATATCCTAAAGAGTGATAAGGATATTATTTCTATATTTTGGAAGACCATAATGTGATGGTGAGTCGACATGCCATCTTTTTTAAAAAATAGTTTAATCAAGATGGTGGCATCAGAAGGAAGATTAGGCTTGAAGAGAAAGTCTTCCAAGAACAACAAGCTAAGGATCCTATGAAATCCAATCGGATTGAGCCAATCCAATCACTATCTCCACCTCGTAGATCAGGAAGAATTTTCCATCCTGCTGAAAGCTACATAGGTACTATTTCAGAGGATGTAGATAAAATATTCCTCATGAGAAATGGGATTCATGGTGATGATCCCAAAACCTATGATGAGGTGATATTAGATATCAACTCTGAGAAATGGTTAGAGGTAATGAAGTTAGAGATTGACTCAATACGCTCCAACTAAGTCTGAACCTTGGTAGATCCATCTGAAGGTATAGTACCTATTGGGTGTAAATAGATCTACAAGAGAAAGATAGGTGCAGATGGAAATATGGAGATATTCAAGAATAGGTTAGTGGTGAAAGGGTATAGTCAGTGCGAAGGCATTGACTATCAGGATACCTTCTCGCTAGTAGCCATGGTAAAATCCATCCACGCATTGCTTGCTATTACAATCTATTTCAATTATGAAATATGGCAGATGGATGTGAAAATAACCTTCTTAAATGAATATCTGGAGCAAGATATTTATATGGAACATCCACTAGGTTTCACATCCAGTGATGCTGATCATAAGGTCTACAAGCTGCAAAGATCCATTTATAGACTTAAGCAAGCATCTCGGAGCTGGAATGCTCATTTCAATGATATGATCAAATTATTTGGATTCATCAAGAATGAGGAAGAACCATGTGTATTCAAAAAGATCAGAGGGAGCACTGTTATCTTCTTCATACTGTACGTAGATGACATCGTCCTTATTTAGAATGATATTCCCATGTTGACCATAGTTAAAATGTGGTTATCAAAAGAGTTCTCTATGAAAGACCTAGAAGAGGCATCCTTCATTCTAGGAATTAAGATCTATTGGAATAGACCGAATAGGATGGTGGGTCTCTTATAGAAGATCTACATAGAGGAGGTACTAAAGAGATTTAGCATGAAAAACTCAAAGAGGGGATTGGTGCTCTTCAGACATGGCATTCATCTCTCCAAGAAAATGTGTCCCAACACACTTGAGGAGATTGAATGCATGAGTAAGATTTCTTAGGCTTCGGCAATATGGAGCCTCATGTATGCCAAGCTATGTGCACGACTTGATATCGCCCATGCTGTGAGTGTGACAAACAGATATTAGTTGAATCTAGGTGAAAAGCACTGGACTTCTATGAAATGTATCCTTAAGTACTTGAGAAAGACTAAGGATATATTCTTGATTTTTGGTAATGGAGAACTCCACGTCTAGGATTGTATAGACTCAGATTTTATGTCTGATATAGATGATCAAAAGTTGACATTTGGTAGTCTATTTGTGTATAATAGTGATGCTATCAGCTGGAAGAGTTCCAAGCAGACTGTGATAATAGATTCCACCATAAAAGAAGAGTACATCGCTACATCAAAAGCTGCAAAGAAAGCATTCTAATATAAGAAGTTCATCGCAAAACTTAGAGTGATGCCATCAGATGCAATCCCTCTGTACTGCGACAATAATGGCGCCATAGCCCTAGCTAAGGAGCTGAGGTCTCATCAGAAATTCAAGCACATCGAGCGATGATTCCACCTCATCCATGATTACCTCAAGAAAGGTTACATCGAGATCAAGAGAGTCGACTCTGCGGATAATGCGGTAGATCCACTGATGAAGTCTTTAGACCAGTAGAAGATCGAAGCCCACCTTAAGAAGATGGGACTTAGATTTGTAGCCAATTGGCTTTAGGTCAAGTGGAAGTTTGTTAGATATGTGCCCTAGAAGCCAGATTGGCTAACAATTGTAATACACTTCTAAGGATAATTTTGTAACTTTGACTATAAATTAATAAAAAAAATATTTTCTATCATAGTGTATATTTATAGTATATGTAATACATCCTTTGAGTTAATGCTAATGGCAATTCATATTTTCAAAGAGTTGAAAATTTAAGACATGAATTTTTATAATTAACTCAAAAATTGCTTCCGATTGTAGGATCATCACGAGGATGGTGATTGATCCGAAAGGTTGGTGTACGATCGCTTTCTTTGAGTAGATGAATCTTTAGTCTATGGTGTGGAGACACTAGAGCAAGAGTACAGGTACTCACTAGAGAACGAGGGAACTGAGCATGACCACCTCGACCATTCATAAGGAAGTCTACTTTCTCGTCGATGACTGGCTCAATGTTGTAGTAGTGTATCTGGTTCTTTGACCTGAGGTGCATCGATAATTCATCATGAGGGTGTTGTAGTTTTACTACACTATAACTCGATCTCCTAGCCATTCGAAACCCTGAGGTGTACATTAGCTATAGTACGTTCATTTTAGAAATTGGATTTCACCAATAAAGGATCTATCAACCTCGGTAGATGAGGAGTAGCCCTATGATGGTCATGAGAATCAAGTCCATAAGCCCATGGCCATAGCAGAGTGAAGATGATAGAAAGAGTTTCTATAAGGGTTTCACATAGGACTCAAACCGAATGATTAATTCATATGACGGATATTTGGTTTGATAATTTCATCTTAACCCTAATCCTATCAGGGCTTCAAGATAGAAGAACCCAATCACATAGGTAGCTGCATTGAGAGGTTCACTTTCGGTTCTGATGAGTTGCCACCACATATTGCTAGGTGTCACTGATGGATTTTGGGAGTAATTAGAAAGATTTTGATGATCAATCATTCTAATTGTATGAATCAGAATAGTTCTAGTCCATCGAAAGGTATTTCGATGATGTTGATGATGGAGATCATGACATGTCTCATTACCATACAGAATTGAACCTAACTAGATTACACAAATAAGGGTTTGGATCTGCATGTCATCAATTGAGCTAACCTAGTTTGATTGATTTGGATTAGATCCAATCAGGTTCAAGGTAATCGTGTTAACATACGATTGAGCCTGACTTTCTCCTTTTGTAATCTTTCTGATTCATCGCAACTGAGTCAAATTTGATTTGACTCATTCTTATATCTTGAATGAGTTTATTTTCATCTGACTAGAACACGTCCAGATTAGATTAATTATGAAAATTAAATTCATTCCTAGTGCAATTGGACTAGGGTCAATAGTTGACCCAATTGAGAGAATTAAAAGTCATGTGATCAAAGAGTGTTAGAAAATTCTCTAAAACATATTTTGCTCTAAATTTTGGATATGTGATAGGGCATGAGATATTCTTTAGTAGTGCGAAATTTTGTGATTTTTGGAGGTGCCTACACTAGGTTTTCACAGAGTTTGATTTGGATCAAGCTTTTGACTAAAGAGTCCTAGACGCATATTGACTCTTCCTTATCCTTTCATGCCACCACCTTCCTGATGGATTTTTGTCATCAAAACTAGATGAGATTTGGGGTATTTCATGAAGATCAGGTCCAAGAGACCCAATGGTCAAATTAAAATGGTTTTTGGTCAAAAAGGGACTCTTTATGGTGCTATATCTTGTATAAGAACTCTTCTCATGAAATTGCCTCAATGAAATTTTTTTTTCCCACATCCATAGGAGCCTTTCTTCTGATATCTATGCCCCCTCTATCCTCTCCCTCTCCCTCTCTTCTAAATGTTTAAAATGTTAGGCTTAAATCTAAGTTGAAGGTCCAAGGTTTTTGGCACAAGATTCAGCATCTACGCAATGGTGTTCGTGAAACGAACAAGCTGCCCTGAGAAATCATTTTGAAGGCTTTTCAAATCAGATCAAGATTTGATTTTTGGAGGAGAGATTCATGAGGAGAAAATGTTCAGATCCCACTTAAGTGGATATAGGTAAAGGCCTGGTGCATGTGTGGCTCCTTCCAGAACCTTAGGAATCAACAAGATCATCGCAGGATAATTAGATTACCAAATCAGGTACTTGAAATTAAATTTGATTTTATTTTATTTTTAACTTTTAATATTAGATCTCTATGATCAGATCTAAGAAGTCTCAAATCTGATTTGGATTTTATAAAAAAATTTTAAAATATTTCTTCAAATTCAATCAAATCTGAATGATTCTATACCGGAAAAATAGATTTTTTCTTCACCTAACAAGGCAGTAGGAGCACAAAATGGCCATTAAAGGGGCCTCTTCCCACCTCTTGTCTTAAATAATTGGAGGTCTTTGTCCATGTCTGGATGAGGTACTCCTCCTATTTCTGACACGATTAGACTTTATTCATAGATGAATTTTAGTTGAGTTATTTTCTATCATCATATCATTTTGTGCCAAGAAATAAAATTATTGAAATAAAGAAGTTTTATTAAGATGGAATTACTGATAGTACATTCATTGATTTTTTAAATTTCAAGATCGAGGAAAATCAGCTCCTCCAAGCTATTTTAAATAGTAAGTCCCAGGCTATATGATCTTCTTCACTTCATATGGGCCTTTCTAATTTGGGGTGAGCTTTCCTTGGTTTTAAGATTGTGAAATAGCTGCTCGTCGAAGTACCAAGTATTCCACTTTGAATACCTTGCTCCTAACTTTGAAGTTGTAATAATGAGCTACATTCTACTTGTAGGTAGCCATCCGAACTTGAGTTTTTTCCCATCTTTCCTCTAACATGTCAAGGTTAGCCCTAAGATCCTACAAGTTACGCTTTTCATGGATGCCACGACTCATGCTGATGAAAGCTTGAGTTCTATTAGGATGACAGCTTCTATTTTGAAGGCCAAGGCAAATGGAGTCTTCCTAATTAGCAGCTTTTGGATAGTTAGGTATGCCCAGAGCATGTGATAGAGTTTGTCTACTAAAGTCTCCTTCGATTTCTCAAATCTTGCTTTGATACCTTATAGTAGGATTCGGTTGGTTACTTCCACCTCGTTGTTTACCTGTGCATGTGCTACCAATGTAAAATTATAAGCAATGTTCAGATCTTCACAGAACTCAACAAACTTTATTCCTGCAAACTAGCACCCGTTATCTATTACAAGAGTTCAAGGTAGGCCAAATTTATAAACAATCGACTTTTAGATGAAGTTCTATACTTTAGCTTCAGTGATTTTTGTCAAAGGTTCGTCTTCAACCCATTTTGTAAAGTAATCAATTGCCACAAGTAGAAACTTTTGCTATCCAAATGCCATAGGAAAGGATCCGAGTATGTCCATCCCTCACTTTGCAAATGGCCATGGGCACTCAGGGGTGTAAGCTTAGAGGCCGGCTATCTTTGAATACATGCATTCTTTTGACATTGGTCATATTTTCTAACATATTCTATAGAATCTTGATGCATGGTTTGCTAGTAGTAGCCCTACCAAAGTAGTTTGTGAGATAGGGATCTATCCCCCAGGTGACTTCCATAGATTCTTTCATGCACCTCTCATAATGCAAAATCACTCTCTAAAGGTCCGAGACATTTTAAGAATGGTAAAGAATATGACCTTTTGTATGACTTGCCATCATATAGAACATATCGGGAGATCTGATTTCTTAATTTTCGAACTTCTTTCGAATCATGAGAAAGAACCCCATATTTAAGATAGACAACTAGCAGGTCGATCCAACTGGACTCATGGTCGACCTACATCATAGATTGTTGCTCCTCCAGGCTTGGGTGTTTTAGAATTTCAAAAAGATTTCTTTTGATAGTTTGCTTGGAGCGAGTGTGGCTAATTTAGAGAGAAGATTGGCTCTGGTATTTTTTGCTCTTAGGATCTGTTTAGTATTAAAGCTGTTGAAGGTCGTGGTCAAACTCCTTACCTTTTTTAGGTATTTCATCATACTTTCCACCCAAGCTTCATAATTTCCATGGACTTGTCCCACGATCAACTAAGAGTCATGCAGACTTAGAGTCGTTCCACCTCTAGTTTCCTGGCTATTCTCAATCCCATGACCAGTTCTTCATACTCAGCCTTATTATTTATTCTAGAAAATTTAAAATGCAGTGCATACTCTGTAATGATTCCCTTTGGGTTGACCAAAATTAGACCTACGCCTGCACCAGAGGCATTAGATGAACCGTCCACGTACAGGGCCCAAAAACCTTTAGGAAGGTTTGTTCTTTCT
Organism: Cocos nucifera; assembly: GCA_006176705.1. Taxonomy (NCBI): domain Eukaryota; kingdom Viridiplantae; phylum Streptophyta; class Magnoliopsida; order Arecales; family Arecaceae; genus Cocos; species Cocos nucifera. The sequence goes on along the minus strand of QRFJ01004078.1, from coordinate 22,045 downwards.
TCGAAGGAGCTCTACTACAACCATGGAATTCTGGTTTCATTTTGCTCAAGTCTAGCTTCATCTGGGATGGTGCATTCCATTATGATGTTTGCCAATATTTGGGCTTTGATTGACGATCGAGATGTGATGTCAAACTCTGTAAGCTTAATTGCACATTTTGCTATTCTTCCAGAGATGTTTGTTTGATGGAGAACTGCCTTGATTGACCAATCGGTGTGGAGCATTATAGTACGCCCTAGAAAATAAGATCAGAGTCTTCGAGTTGCAATCAAGAAAGCATAAGTTTGCTTTTCTAACTTGGAGTACCTGATCTTGGCATCCCTCAAGACTCGGTTTATATAGTAGATCGATCGCTGCTCTTTTGCCTCTTCTTTAACTAAGACCACCACAAGGGCCGCTAGGGAGACTACCAGGTACAGAAATACTTCTTCTCCGAATTTGGGTTTTGCTAGTAGGGAAGGTGAGCCGAGGTAGTTCTTCAATTCCTCAAATGCATGTTAACATTCGGCATACTAGCAAAAGTTCTTTGATTGCTTAAGAAATTGAGAAAATGGCATACATCACTCAGTCAATTTTGAGACAAAGCAATTCAGAGCTACTATTTTTTCTGTTAGGCACTAAACATTCTTTATTGACTTTGAAGCAGTCATTTCTTGAATAACTTAGAACTTCTCTGGGTTCGCTTCGATTCCTCATCTTGATACCATGAACCCCAGGGACATTCCCAAAGTCACGCTGATGGCACACTTGGTAGGGTTCAACTTTATCTTATATTTTCAGAGGGCACTGATGGTCTTCTCAAGGTCGACAATGTGATTTGCTGAAGATCCACTCATTAAAATCATGTCATCCATGTAGACCTCCATATTGCGGTCGATCTACTCTTTGAATATCTTGTTAACCAAGTGTCGGTAAGTTGCACCTACATTTTTTTAGCATAAAGAGCATGATCTTGTAACAATAGAGACCATTCATAGTAATAAAAGTAGTTTTCTTCTTATCCTCTAGTGCCATCCAGATTTGATTATAGCCAAAAAAGGCATCCATGAAAGTGAGGAGTTCATGGCCTGAAGTTGCATCCACTAGTTGATCAATTCTGGACAAGGGGTAGCTATTTTTTGAGCAAACCTTGTTCAGCTTCTTGAAGTCTATGCACATTCTTCATTTATCGTTTAACTTCTTGACGAGTACCACATTGGAGAACCATTCTAGATAATTAACTTTTCGAATGAACCCATCTTTGAGGAGCTTGTCGACTTCTTCTACTATTGCCATCTATCTCTCTGGGGAGTAGCTGTGCATCTTTCTTTTCACTGGTCGGTGTTTGAGATCAGCAGCCAGATGATGTTCCATAACTTCAGCATCAATTTTGGGCATGTCCATAGGGATTGAAGGAAAAACATCTGCATTTCTTTGTAGGAATCCGACGAGTTGCTCACATACCTCTTCTCCCAGATTGGAGTGGATTTGCATCATATGCTCATTATTTCCATCATTCAAATGGATCGAGACAAGATCTTTCATTGGTTTCCCCCATTCTTTAGTAAGATCATCCTGGACATCTAGCCCATCAATCAAGCAATGGTCTGATTGTTCACCCCTTTGCAAAGCGATTGGGTAACAATGTCTTGCCAAGGCTTGATCTCCTCTAACCTCTTCAATCCTGTAACTCATTGGAAACTTCATCTTTAAATAGTAGATCAACACTACTGCCCAAAGTACATTTAGACTAGATTAGCCAAAAATAACATTATAGGCAAATGGAGCATTCACTATCAAAATATCCACTTATGCCTTGGACTGTCTCGGATATCATCTTGCAGTCATAGTTAACATTATTATTCCTTCAACTGGCATGGTATCATCAGTGAAGCCTACCAATGTGGTACTTATTGGTTTGAGCCGATTATTAGGTATAGACATTTTGGAGAAAGCATCATAAAATAAGACATTGATCAAACTTTCATTATCATAAGGATGCAGCATACATCATAATCTATAATAGTTAAAGAAACTACAACCACGTCATTGTGTAGGAACTGAACTCCTTGCATATCTTCTTCAGTGAAAGTGATGGATTCTCTAGTCCTCCACTTTTTAGCCGACCCCTCAGATCCACTGGCCTCCTCTCGTCGTAGTCCCCCAGAGATAGTGTTTATGATGCCCAATGAGGGTTGATCTCCTGGTTGCTCCTCCCTCCTTGTTAGTTCTAGTTGTGGTAGTGCTCTCGAGCGTTCTTCCCTTGCCTCAGGCTAGCATCGTAGGAATCGACCAAGTTGGCCTTATTTGATGAGCTCCTCAATCTCATCTTAGAGCTGAATGCACTCTTCAGTATCGTAACCACGGTCATGATGATAGAGACAATACTTGATAGGATTGCGCTTGCTAGGATAAGTGTGCATCCTCTCATGCCTCGGTAGTTGCTTCTTAATATCCATCAATACTTGAGTTTTTGCAGCATTAAGGAGGGCATAGTTATAGAATCTTCTGGGGGGAGAGTTTTGCCATACCGTTCATTCAAGACTCCTTTGTCGATGAGCTCGGGAAGGAGTCCAGGCTCGTCTGCACTCAAGAGGGGTATGGGAGTGTGGTCGAGCTTCACTCGACCTTTCTTCAAGTGTGGGCTTACTAGATTCACCCACCTACCGCTCTCTTGCAACTTCATCATCCTTGGCCTTGAAGGCCTCTTCTACTCGGGTGTAACCATCTGCCCGAGCCAGTATATCAATTAAATCCCTAGGGTACCTTCTTTTCAGGCAGGATAAGAGATCATTCTTCTAAATACCGTCTTTTAGTGCAACCATGGTAATGGATTGATCCAAATTTTGGACCTCTAGAGCAGTGGCATTGAAGCAATTGATATAAGCCCAGATGGACTCCTCTTTCTTCTACTTGTTGATGAGGGAGTCCGAACATTGCCTAGGATGTCGACTGCTAACAAAATGAGCCACAAATTGATGGCTCATTTGATCGAAGGTGAAGATCGTACCCGATTTTAGAGTTGAGTATCAATTTCTTGCTGCTTCCTTCAGAGTAGATGGAAAGACTTGATATAAATGGCGTCTGGCACACCGTGCAGTAGCATCATGGTCTGGAAGGCCTCTAGATAGTCAACCAAATTAGAGATCCCGTCGTAGCTCTCAAATTAAGGGAGCTTGAAGTTTGACGAGATATGCTCCTACATGATCCAGGTAGAGAAAGGAGGATCAAAGCAGGTGTCATGGTGGATCAGGATGGCATGGCAGAGCTCCTCAATTTGTCAGTCCATGTCCTGGAGCTTCTGATCGAGAGCATCCCCTCAATCAGGGATCTTGAAGGGCTTTCAACTATAGATGGGGAAGGTCTCTTTTGGAGAGGAGTCATGATCTAAATAACAATCTTTTGCCATCTTTTTTTCCTTTTTAGGAGTAACGGGTCTACTTACCCAAATATGCCTTCTTTGGGCCGATTCCTGAAGTTTTGACTGGAGGTTTTCTGGCTGAGCTACCGTTGAAGGTTGTTGCTTGGCCTTCACCATTTTGGCAAGGCCTCGAACCTACTGCATCAGTAGATTTAACTACTCTGGATCCACCATACCCATTGGAGGAGGTTGTGGTGTTGGTGATGGCGTTGGAGCAGGTGGATCTAGCTCAGATCTGGCAGTGGAGGCAGCAGATAGTTGGGTAGTTGTCTTCTTCGAAGGTATCTCTGAGACCAAAAAATATCAAATGGAGATGGATCTTGAAAGATTAAAAGAAGAGAGTAGACAAATTCAACTGAGCACTCCTTTTATAATAAGGGCATTGAAGTTCTATCCTCTAGAGCCAATTTTGTTGGTGCAGAATTCAATTGACGCTGGATGATGCTGGAGCTGGAGAAGATGAGATCGTCATTTGTGACCTACAAAACAAAGTCCTGATTGGAGTTGGGGGTGGTGACTCCGGTAGGACCCTCCGAAAGTCAAGTCAACTTTTCTAGCCAACAAAAATGAAGTGCTTAGGAAAATTAAAATAAAGTTTTGAGCTTAGAGAGAAAATATATCTGGAGGATCCCTTATATAGGTGAAGCTTGTAACAAATTGATGGTGACAGCCGCAACTGCAGTATTAAGCCGTTTGGGGCTACATGGAGTTTGTTATGGAGGATAATATTTGTTGTCATGTTTTGCCAGCCTATTGAAATTTGGCAGTTGAAGTTTGAATGTCTCTGAAATTGCCTGATATTCACTCTATTGAGAATTGATGCTGAGGTCCTTCCATGGACAGAGAGATGTTTGACTAGAAGGAGCCCGTTAGGCTACTAGACGGAGTCTGGAAGGAGTTTGACTGGAGGGAGTTTGATTGAAGAAATTTGGCTAGAGGGAGTCTGATTGGAGAAGCTTAGCTAGAGGTAGTCCGGCTGGAGGGAGTTTGATTAGAGAAGTTTAGCTGGAGGGGGTCCAGCTAGAGGGAGTCTTGCCTATCGTAGGGCTAGACAGCAAGTCAAACTTCAGCAGGAACGTGTTTAACCCCAACAAAATTCTAACCACTTCTTTCTTATCCATTTTAGGCATGAAGAGGAGGGGCGTAAGTCCTCATAGGCTTGTGAATTCCTTGATGAGAATTTAATTTCTCATGGAGGAAGGGTGGTGGTCAAAGGGTTAAAGTGTTTGATAAGAACTCCAATCCAATTAGACTCTAGTATTTATCTAATTAGGTCTCCAACCAAACTAGTTTGGCTTGATCCAATTAAATTAGAATAAATCTAATTAAATTAGACTTAAATCATCTTGATTAAATTTTAATTAAATAAAAAATTAGTTGAGTCCAAGTCCTGATCAAATCAGAGTTCAATCTTCGATAGCGATTAGATCATCTAATAACCTAATCGGGTCAATTCTAATTGAATCCAACTTAATTAGACTTGATCCAAACCACATTGCTCAATCAAATTAAGCTAATCAATAATCTAATTGTTAATTAATCCTTTCATAATTTACTAACACTTAGCAAATTATTTCCTTATAGCTTTTACTTTCGGTGAATCATCAATCATATTAACGATTATACCCTTGAACGATCATTGATTAGCCATCAGATCACGTAGAAACTTCTATTGTGTGTAATCCCATAGGTTCGAACAGTATGTTGATAGTACAATAATAAATTTTTTATACTAATTGATGTGACCATCTAGCAATAATTTCCAACATTTGGATAGGTCGAATAGTTGCAATACTACATTCATGAACCTATGGCATATGTCTATCGTATATTTTTTCCATTTGATCTTTGTATTTAAGATGACTCAAAGTTAAATTATCAACTCTGGATAAGTATATCCATGATGTGTCTCAACCTAATCAATCATGTGACTCTTCACGAGGACTATCCTAGCCAAGATTTTGCTAAATTAAAACACAATACAACATATCTCATGAAATTAGGAGTGGCCAATCCCATCTTGACTCACACACCAACTTCATAAGTACTTGACCGTGCTAAAAAATCTTCCATCATTGAATTAAAAATTTAGATAGTCCGACACCAAGACACAGTGAGTTGCTTGCAAGTCACTATGGTAATCTTAAGTCAGAGGGATACTTATACACATATCTCTTCGAAACAAATCTTGATAGCAAAATGCTCCAGAGTTGATCATGTTCAATACAGATATACTCATACATCTCATCTACAAGCCATACTTGTATCTCCACACTTCTTTATTAAGAGGATAACCAATCCATATGTTTCACAATGACCTACACTCAATAAACATTGTCATCTTAGGTGACAATGTATCATTTTATCGCGAATAGATTTAAGGACTAAATGATAAATTCTTCTTTATCAATTTAAAATAGTCCTAAAAACTTCATCACAATATAGGAGTTCATTAAAAGAAGATGCACAACTTATGATAAAAAAGTTAAATAAAATTTATTAATAAATAATTTATATATAATTGCATAAATGAGCTCAATCGGTAATAAATTGATAATTAGCTTTGGGACATAATTCCCAACAAGGTTTTCTATAGGGTGATAATGGGGTTGGCCCATATCTATAAGGTGATGCACCCAATGATGGCTTCACACTTGTATTTGAACAGTGGGTCCGACTTAACGAAGGACTATGGCCAATATTTATCTGGTGAGGTGTTGACCCCATGATTGATTTCAATGATTACAAAACTTTGAATATATTATATAACTAATCGTGTGTCTTAAAAATATGTGTAGGATTTTTCAAGTATCCAAAATGAAGAATTTATCTTAAAGATAAATCCTCTCAAGATGCTATGCTGAAATACTTAAAAAATAATATTTAGATATGTTTGAATGGCTTGATATGAAAAAAATAAGATTGGAAGAAGAGAAAATAAAATTGAAAGGAGTAATTATATTTAGAAGAGATTGGAGCTAAGAAATTCAAGTTTGGAAGGACAAATAATGAAGAAAAATGAAGCAAGAAAATTTGGAGTCTTCTCCAAAAAATTTAGAGACTTCTCTGAAAAATATAGAGACTTCTCTAGCAAATTTTGAGGCTTCTCCAAGCTATTTAGCACATCTACACAATGCCCTAGTACATGTTCGAGAGGTCTCAAAAATAGCTCAAGACTTTTATGTTTCAGAAGATAGAAACCTCATTTTTGTGTTCTAAGATCGAGACGTCTCGAAAATTTTTGAGACTTCTTAAAGTGAAACTGAGACTTCTCCAAGAAAAATTGAGACTTCTTCATTTGCATGGATAGCCTTCAACAGCTTATTTTAGCAACCCTTCAAATGGCTTTTTCTCCACTCCAACGACTATTTTAGAGCTTTCAATGGATAAAACTCACTCTCTAACCATCTCCAAAGAAAATTTAAAGGTGGAGAATTAATTAAAAAGCAGGATTAAGTAATTTAAAGATATAATCTTTTAATTTTGGTGAGGAACATTAAAAATCTAAAGAAAAGAAAAAAGAGAAAAAAGTTGTGCATAGATTTCAGCAAGTCTTCAAAGTAATCTTCTCCAACATCTTTCACATCCTCTCAACTATACATTGAAGAAAAGTCAAGCTTCAATCGAGCACATCATTAGCTTCTTTTTTGGGATTTAAAAGAGTTTAGATTCTATTTTTTATGTTGGGCTGAAACTTTTATTTATAATTTTATTTGTTTACAAGTTTATTTAGGAGAAGAAAACATAGGGTTAAGGCCCATCCAAGCTAGAAATTGGATATTATAGATTTTGATTGGTGAGCCCGAAAAATCAATTATGTTAATAATGATTCTAGAAAACTATTAGTGTAAGATTTTGGTTGATGCTCCTAAAAAAATCAACTGAATTTATTTGTGAGGCTGAAAAATCAAACACACTATAATCAAGAATGGATTGTAGTGAAAATCCTAAGAAAAGCGTGGAGAGTGGACGTAGGTGTGAATTGCACCAAACCACTATAAAGTTATTGCGTGTTTGTGTTGTGCTTTGTCTAGCTTATCTTTCTTACATTTAATTCTTGCTTGCTTAGTTTTAATTCTTGAATTGCAATCTTTGTATCCTATTTTTGCTACTATATTGCACGTGCTTTACCAACACTTGAATTAGCCTAATTAAGTACACGTATTTGTTTAAAAAGTAAAGTTGGATAAAATTTTTATAAGAATCCAATTTACCCCCTCCCTCCACCTCTTGGATTGCTATCTTTGGGCAATAATTGGTATTAGAGCGGGTGCTTTAATATTTTTTGTTAACCTAGTGGTTAAAGAGCTAAAGATCTTGGCAACCAAATAGAATCATTTTTAAATGAAGGCTATTCTATTGATCGTCCTCCACTATTAAATGAATCAAATTATATATATTAAAAAATTAGAATAAAAAATTTTATACAATCACTGTTAGATATGTGTGCCTTAGAAGCCAGAATTAGCTAACACTTGTAATACACATCCAAGGGCAAAATTATAATTTTGACTATAAATAATAAAATAGATTATTTTCTATCATAGTGTGTATTTGAATGTCTCTGTGATACATTCCTTGAGTTAATGGTAATGACAGTTCATATTTTTAAGAGTTAAAAATTTAAGACATGAATTTTTTTATTAACTCATAAAATGCTTTCGACCGTAGGATCATCATGAGGATGGTGAATAATTCGAAAGGTTGGTGTATGATCGCTTCTTTAGGATAGATGAGTCTTGAGTCTACGGTGTAGAGACATCGAAGTGAGAGTATAGGTACTCGTTAGAGAATGAGGGCACTGAGCATGACCACCCCAAGCAGTCATCAGGAAGCCTACATTCTTGTCAATGACTAGCTCGAAGCAGCAGTGGTGTGTCTGGTTCATTGATCTAAGGTGCATCGGCAGTTTACCTTTAGGGTGTTATAGTTTGACTACACCATAACTCGATCTACTAGCCATTCAAAATCTTGAGGTGTATGTTGGCTATAGCATGTTTATTGTAGGAATTAGATTGCATGGATGGAGAATCTATCTACCTCGGTAGATGAGGAGCAGCCCTATGATGATCATGAGAATCAAGTACATAAGCCCATGGCCATGGCAGAGTGAAATGATAGAAAGAGTTTCTATTAGAGTTTTCATATTGGACTTGAATCGAATGATTAATTCATATGATAGAAATTAGGATTTGACGAGATCACCTTAACCTTAATCCGATCAGGACTCAAGATAGAGGAAGTTAATGACACTGGTAACTACACCGAGAGGTTTGTTTTCAGTTCTGATGGGTTGCCACCATATACTGCTAGGTGTCACTGGTGGATTTTGGGAGCAATTAAAATAATTTGGATGTTCGATCATACTAGTTGTCTAAATCAAAAAAGTTCTGACCCATCAAAAGGTGTTTCGATGATGTCGATGTTAGAGATCATGACATATCCCATTACCATACAGAATTGAATCTAATTGGATCACACAAATAAGGGTTTGGATCTAGATATCATCAATTGGACTAACCCAATTCAATTGATTTGAATAAGATTCAATTAGGTTCAAGAAAATCGTGCTAGCACATGATTGAGCCTAATATTCTTCTTTAACAATCATTAAAAATTATCTCGACTGAGCCAAATATATTTATGCTCACTCAAAAATCTTTACTTGGTCTGACTAGAGCTTGTCCTAAAAAAAAAAGGATTGTCTTAACTTATGAGATAAATTTGAGACAACACCAGCCATTTTCCATCACCTACAAAATCTTGTTCTTTGACTTTGGTCAAACGTTGACCTTTGACACTTAGACATCTGCCCATATGTCATGCACTCATAGGAGAGAGCTTTGACCCTTGTCCCCCTACTAAATAGCAAAAAGATAAGGGGTGCATGCCTAGGGAGCCGTGCACCCAAAGTGGATAAGGATTGGAGTCCCATATAGATGGGACTCTAGTTACTTGATGCATTCAACTTAGGTGGTGCCAAAGACTCATCTTTGATAAGTCTTGGCGCCACCTAAGGAGGTTTGTGAGGGACTCTAATCTGATTAGATCAAATGATGTCATCCCATCAATTAGATTCAAATCTAATTACACAAAGAGCCATGATTGGTCGGAAGGATGTGGCACTGCATGGCACAGCAGGATCTATATAAACCCTGTTTGCACCTAGGATTTAGAGCTTTTGCCCTTTGCCCTTGCCACATAGCCCCTCTCCCTCCTTCTCCATGCCACCCTCTAATTCTCTCTCTCCTCTCCATGCCCAAAAGGTATTGGACTTCAATTTGGTGCGATCCAAGCAAGGAAAAGGCGATAAGAAAGGAAGAAGATAGCACTGCTGCAAGACATGACACCTGCTCCTCAAAAGCTATTTGAAGACTTTCAAGATCAGATCCATATTCAATCTTTGGAGAATAGATTGAAAAGCAGGAGATCTCTAGATTCTACCTGAGCAAATACTGGTAGAGGCTAGGTGATTAAATGGCTATATCTAGAACCTTAGACAAATAGCAGGATCATCACAGGATAATAGGATTACCCACTATAAATATATAATTAAATTAGATTTATTTTATTTTATTAGATTAGTAAAATTAGATATAAAAAGTCTCAGATATAATTTAGATCTAAGAAAAAAATTTTAAAATATTCCTCTTGATCAAATCAGATCTGAATGAACCTGACACAAAAAATAGGATTTTTTCATCAACTGGTATCAAAGCCAGGTTCCAGAATTATTTAGATCTGATTTTAATATAATTTTGATCTAATAGTCAGGTAATTTTAGATATCATATTAGATATTATTAGATCTAAAATTAAAAATTAAAAAAATTAAATAATTTAGATCTAAGATGTATGAGATGCATGATTAGACTAGGAATAGAATTATTTTATGTATAGTCTAGGATGATCATAATTTTAATTTGATTAATTAAAATTTTAAATCTATTTATTTATTATTTTTTAATATTATAAATATTATAATTAGATCTAAAAAATAAAAAATAAATTTATTTAATTTTGTTCATATGAGATGTGATAGATGCATGTTTAGACTAGTTGTAGAATAGTCTACAAAGTTATCTTGAATAATTTTAATTTAATATGATCAAATTTAAATTTTATTTTTTTATATTTATGAGATAATTTATATCAAAAAATATGTATGATATAATACATAAAATGTATGCAAAACATATTTTTAAGATAGATTAATTTTATATATGTGATATATATGTAGATCTAACTAGTTTTGTAGATTCATCATACTTTTGATTAAGATATTCCCCTTGAAGAAAAATCCTAATTTCCCAGACCAGATTCGTTAAGATCTGATCGAATCAAGAGATATATTTTAAAAATTTTTTACTTTAATCCAGATTAGATCTAGGATGTTTCAGATCTAATCTTTATTATTTTAATAATTAAAATAAATTTAGATAAATTAAATCAAATTTAATTTACCTCAATGTAGGGTAATCCTATTACCCATTGACGATCCTATAAGCAGCGGAAGGTTCTGGATCTAGCCATGCAAGTGTCTGACCTCTACCGATATCCACTCAAGTTGGATCTGGAGATCGTTTTCTTCTCTATCACATCTCCAAAAATTAGATCTAAATTTGATTTAGAGGATCTTCAAAACACCTTTCAAAGATCAGCAGTTGTCCTTTGCAGCAGCGCAGCCTTCTTAGCTTTTGATCGCCTTTCTCTGATCTGGATCGCACCAACCTTGGATCCAAAACTACTTTTGGACGTGGAGAGGAGAGGGAGAAGATGGTCTTGGCATGGAGAAGGAGGAGAGAGGCAGCCTTGGGGCATGGAGAATTGTATTGCTCTTTGAGTTGGGCGCAGGGTCTTATTTATAGACTATGCGTGATCCAACTCCTCTTCTTCCTCAACCAATCACAACCCTTTGTGAAATCAGATCTAAATCTGATTGGTGGGAATAGAGTCCCCTGGATTCCTCCTTAGAGGGTGCCTAAGACCAGTCAAACTTGGTTCTTAGGAGAACTCTAATTGGAATCCAAAAAGGAGATGGAGTCCTTGTCCAACAAGGGACTCCTAGGCGCCTCCAACTTGGGCACACGCCAAGGGTGGCGTGCGCCCTTCCTCCTTGCCAGGTTCTGGCAGGGGGACAGGCCCACACTAGCTCTCCAATAGGTGCATGACATGTGGTCAAAAGTCAAAGTGTCAATGGTCAACATTTGACCAGTCAAAGGTAGACTTTTGACCAAAGTCAAAGAACAAGAAATGGCAGGTGACCAAAAATGGCAGGTAATGTCTTACAAAATAAGACAACCTTTTCTGACTTGGACAACCTCCAGTCAGACCATATGAAGGCCTCTGATTGAGCACAAACTCCTTTGGCTCAGTCAGGACAACTTATTTATGATAGTAAAAGAAGAACGTTAGGTTCAATCGAGTGCTAGCACGATTTTCCTTGAACCTAATTGAATCTCATTCAGATCAATTGAACTAGATCAGTTCAATTGATGATCACCAGATTCAAACCCTTGTTTGTGTGACCCAGTTAGGTTCAGTTCTGTATGGTAATGGGATATGTCATGATCTCTATCATCGACACATCATCGAAACTCCTTTCGATGGATCAGAACTCTTCTGATTCGAACAGCTAGAATGATCGATCATCTAAATCATTCTAATTGCTCCCAAAATCCACCAGTGACACCTAGCAGTATATGGTGGCAACCCATCAGAGCTGAATGCGAACCTCTTGGTGCAGCTACCTGTGTGATTAAGTTCTTCTATCTTGAGCCCCGATCAGATTAGGGTTAAGGTGAACTCGTCAAACCCTAGTCTCTGTCATATGATGTAATCATTCGATTCGAGTCCAATGTGAAAATCTAAATAGAAACTCTTTCTATTATTTCACTCTGCCATGGCCATGGGCTTCTGGACTTGATTCTCATGATCATCATAGGGCTGCTCCTCTACCACCGAGGTAGATAGATTCCATCTTGATGCAATCCAGTTCCTACAATGAACATGCTATAGCCAACATACACCTCAGGGTTCCATATGGCTAGGAGACCGAGTAATGGTGTAGTCAAACTATAACACCCTCAAGGTGAACTGCCGATGCATCTCAGGTCAAAGAACCAGACACACTACTGCAGCATCGAGTCAGTCATTGACGAGAAGGTAGACTCCCTAATGACTACTCGAGGTGGTCACGCTCAGTGCCCTCGTTCTCTAACGAGTACCTGTATACTCTCGCTCCGGTGTCTCCACACCGTAGACTCAAGACTCATCTACTAAAGAGAAGCGATTGTACACCAACCTTCCGGATCAATCACCATCCTCGTGATGATCCTATGGTCGGGAGCATTTTATGAGTTAATAATGATTATTCATGTCTTAAATTTTCAACTCTTGAAAATATGAATTATCATTACCATTAACTCAAAGGATGTATCACAGACACTAAATACACATATGTGATAGAAAATAACCCATTTTATTAATTTTAGTCAAAATTATAATTTTGCCCCTAGAAGTGTATTACAAGTGTCAGCCAATTCTGGCTTCTAGGGCACATATATCTAACAATCTCCCACTTGTCCTAAAGCCAATTGGCTACAAGTCTAAGTCCCATCTTCTCAAGGTGGGCTTCGATCTTCTGCTGGCCCAACGGCTTTGTAAGTGGGTCTGCCACATTATCTGTGGAGTTGACTCTCTTGACCTCGACGTAACCCTTCTCGAGGTAATCGCGGATGAGGTGGTATCGCCGCTCAATATGCTTGGATTTTTGGTGAGACCTCGGCTCCTTAGCAAGGGCTATGGCGCCATTGTTGTCGCAGTATAGAGGAATGGCATCTGATGGCATTACTCCAATTTCTGCAGCAAACTTCTTGTACCAGAATGCTTCCTTCGCAGCCTCTGATGCGGCGATATATTCTGCTTCCATGGTGGAATCTGCTATCATGTTTGCTTGGAACTCTTCCAGCTGACAGCACCACCATTGCACACAAACAGACTCCCAGATGTCGACTTTCGATCATCTATATCGGACATGAAATCCGAGTCTGTGTATCCCTGGACTTGGAGTTCTCCATTACCAAAGACCAACATCATATCCTTAGTTCTTCTCAAGTACTTAAGGATACATTTCACAGAAGTCCAGTGTTCTTCACCTGGATTTGACTGATATCTGCTTGTGACACTCACAGCATGGGCTATATCAGGTCGTGTACATAGCATGGCATACATGAGGCTCCCTATTGCAGAAGCATAAGGGATCTTGCTCATGCGTTCTATTTCCTCAGGTGTGCTAGGGCACATCTTCTTGGAAAGATGAATACCATGTCTGAAGGGTATTAATCCCCTCTTAGAGTTTTCCATACTAAACCTCTTTAGTACTTCCTCTATGTACATCTTCTGTGAAAGTCCTAGCATCCTATTCGGTCTATCCCTATAGACCTTAATTCCTAGAATAAAGGATGCTTCACCTAGGTCTTTCATGGAGAATTCCTTGGACAACCACATTTTGACTGATGTCAACATGGGAATATCATTCCCAATAAGGAGGATGTCATCCACGTACAATACGAGGAAGACAACAGCGCTCCCACTGACCCTTTTGAAAACACATGGTTCCTCTTCATTTTTGATGAAACCAAACTTTTTGATCACATCATTGAAACGAGTGTTCCAGCTCCGAGATGCTTGCTTAAGTCCATATATGGACCTTTGCAGCTTGCAAACCTTGTGATCAGTATCACTGGATGTGAAACCTAGCGGCTGTTCCATATAGATATCTTCCTCAAGATATCCATTTAAGAATGCCGTTTTCACGTCCATTTGCCATATTTCATAATCGAAATAGGCTGCAACGGCAAGCAATGTGCGGATGGATTTTAGCATAGCCACTGGGGAAAAGGTATCCTGATAGTCAATGCCTTCGCGTTGACTATAACCTTTTGCCACTAGTCTAGCCTTGAATGTCTCCACATTCCCATCTGCACCAATCTTTCTCTTGAAGATCCATTTACACCCAATAGGTACTATACCTTCTGGTGGATCTACCAAGGTCCAGACTTGGTTTGAGTGCATCGAGTCAATTTCTGACTGCATTGCCTCTAGCCATTTCTCGGAGTCGATATCTGATATCGCCTCGTTGTAGGTTTTGGGATCATCACCATGAGCACCATTACCTATGAGGAACATTTTCCTCTACTTCCTCTGAAATAATACCTAAGTATCTTTCAGGGGGACGGGAAAACTCTTTCCGATCTACGAGGTGGAGGAGGTAGTGTTCTTATTGGCTCAACCTGATTTGGTTCCAATTGGTCCTTAGCTCGTTGTACTTGTGAGACTTTCTCATCAAGCTTAATCTGCTTTCCAATGCCGCTATCTTGAATAAACTATTTTTCAAGAAAGATGGCATGTCGACTCACAATCACATTGTGGTCTTCTGGAATGTAGAAATAGTATCCTAATGACTCTTTAGGATATCCTATGAATCGAGCTCTAAAGGACCTAAACTCTAACTTGTCCGCTTGTTGTCTTTTGACATGAGCCGGACAACCCCAAATTCTGAGATGACTCAGACTTGGTTTCTTACCATGCCATATCTCATACGGTGTGGTAGGAACGGTTTTAGAGGGAACCCTATTCAGTAGATAAATTGAAGTTAACAATGAATGTCCCCAAAGAAAATCAGGGAAGGTCTGTGAAGCTCATCATGGATCGAACCATATCCAATAGAGTCCGATTTCTCCATTCTGAAACCCCGTTGAGTTGAGGTGTTCCTGGTGGAGTCCATTGAGAGACTATGCCATTTTTCTTGAGATAGTCTAGGAATTCCTCGGCTAAGGTATTCACCTCCTCGATCTGATCGAAGAACCTTAATGGGTTTTTCAGTTTGTTTTTCTACTTCATGTCTGAATTCTTTGAACTTTTCAAAAGCTTCAGACTTGTGTCTCATAAGATACACATACCCATACCTAGACAGATCATCGGTAAAGGTAATGAAGTAGACAAAATTGCCTCTAGCCGGCACATCAAATGGGCCGCACACATCAGTATGTACTAGGGCAAGGAGATCTGTGGCCCTCTCCCCATGTCCAACAAAAGGGAGTTTAGTCATTTTGCCTTGAAGACAAGATTCACAAGTTGGATATGACTCGAAAGTCAATGGACTCAATAGCCCATTTTTCTCCAATTTGTTGATCCTATCTTCTGCTATATGACCTAATCTCAGGTGCCATAGATATCTATCGTTTGGACTATCCCTAGGTCGTTTGGCATTCACGTTTTGCTCGATAGTTAGAATAGGTACATCAATATGTAGCTGATAAAGACCATTAATAAGGAAAACCATTTGCAATTTTATTTCTTTCATAAAGAATGTTACAATGGTCCTTAAAGAAGGTAATCACATAGCCTTCTTGTGCTAAGCATGAAACAGAAATCAAATTCCTGCTAGCTGCAGGCACATAATAACAGTCTTTCAAAACTAAGTCTAAACCAGATGGTAATCGAAGAGGGTATGTTCCCACGGCTACTGCAGCAACTCTTGCTCCATTACCGATGCGTAGGATCATGTCTCCATCCCTCAGCCTCCTGCTATCCTCAAGACCCTGCATAGAAGTGCACAGATGAGCACTAGAACCAGAGTCAAGCACCCAACTGGATGCAGAAGAAACCGTAAGGTTAGACTCAATAACGAGCATACCTCCAGAAGGACCTTCCTTCTTGTTCTTCAGGGTGGCCAGGTAAGTAGGGCAGTTCCGCTTCCAATGGCCGTCGCTGTTGCAATGGAAACACTTTCCTTTGCCATCGGCCTTTCTTCTTCGGCTTCTGCCTTCTTCTTCTTTGATCCTTCCACCTTTCTGCTTTTTCACAGACTTCTTTTTCTTTCCATAAGACTTTCTTTTGGAAGAAGTCCGTTCCATAGCAAGAACTGAGCCTTTAGAACCTTTCATAGAAAGCTCAGCGGTAACCAGCATATTCATTAATTCGGCCAAGGAATTTTGAAGTTTATGCATGTGGTAATTCATGATGAATTGCCCATATGCATCAGTCAAGGATTGCAGAATAATATCATTCTACAGATCCAAGTTAACTTCACATCGAGCTTCTCAAGTTCTTCCATGTCCTTGATCATCATCAGGCAGTGATCTTGGACTGACTGCCCATCATGCATCTTAGCCTTAAAAAGTCATTTCGTGACTTGATACTTGGCTGCGCGACTCTGTTCACCAAACATCTCCTGCAGGTGAGCCAACATTTGGCGAGCAGTCCTGATATCTTCATGTTGGTGCTGGAGCTATTAGACATCGAGCCCAACATGTAGTAATATCTGGCCTTATTATCCTCGTCTATCCATTTTTTCAGAGATGCTCTTTGTTCAGTTGATGGATGAGCTGGTAAGGTGGGAGGGTCCTGGTCCAAAACATGGGTTAACTTCTCAGAACCCAAAATAATTTTGTAGTTCCTGAGCCAATCTTTATAATTGGGTCCGGTCAGTCTATGTGTGTCCAGGATACGTGCCAATGGGTTGGACGCAGACATTTTTCTGTAGAGAGTCAAAGATTCTAGTTAGATACTGTAATTTTGACTTGACCAATTTATTTAGGGATTTTATTTTTAAACAAATTAGCTCCCACTATTTTCTCGGATCCCTACACTCCCTCTGTAGAGATGCAAAAATCTCCATGATTAATGATTTCTAGTGGGTGGTGCGGTCTCACCAACTGACTCATCACCTCACCTAACAGTTATTGGTGATGGGTTAGCCAATGAGTGAACAACTCTTGTTCAATGATTCTCTAATCATGGTGCACCCAAACTTGGTCTCTAATTCATGAATCTCACCGTATCCGGAATATTGATCCACTCCTTAGTTAAGTCAGACCCACCATTTGCATAGACTGGGTTCCTAATTGAGTCTCTCACCGTATCCGAAATATTGAGCCCAACTCATCCTCCAGCCCATAGCATCCAATGCCTAATAGACATGGTTGCATCTTTCCGGTGCAACTGAGCCACTGTATCCAGCCGAGAACAATCAACCCCGGGAAGGGCCCGCACATCTACAATGGTGGAAGACCTCAGACTTAATCTTTTCTTAGGGAGAATTGATTCAGGTCTCATTAAACTAGACTTGGTCATAGTCATAACAATTATGACTAACCTAGTGGCATGGGTTAGCTCGGATTATTGACCACCTCAGATCAGAACTGTGTCAACAGATATGGCCAGGTAAGTGAGACCGGTGGAAGGAATATGCCATTAACTCGTACAAGAATGCATTCAGGTCGAGTAGCTTCCAATTAAAAACCAGTCGGTCGTATGTGCCAAACTTACCTTAGACACCAAATTGTTGAGTCAGAACCAATTGGGTTAGCCTACAATCCAGACTCTAACCTCTGAGCCTAATTAGGTCTTGCTTGATCGTGACTCGATCTTGACCCAGACTTAATCCTATTAGGCTGGTCAATTTAAGCATTGTTGATCCCATCTAACCAACTCTTGATTCGGTTTGATCAACCGCTTAGACCTAATTGAGCTACCCAAGCCCGAACCCAGTATTATGAATATGTCTTAGATCTGAAATTCTCAATTTTAGACCTAATTAATATTTCCATAAATCTTAATTCTTAATTAAGTAGGGTTCATAAACAAAATATGCACAATAAATCCTAGGGTTTCAGGATCTAGGGTTTTGCAGAAAGTAAGTTTTGGGTTTCTGATTAAGGACGAACACGCAGCACCCCTACACATCATAAGAACACCCCATCGAATGGGAAGAGAGGGCCTTTAAACCCTTCTTCGTTCTTATGACCGGACGGCCAAGAGGAACGCCTTAATCAGGAACATGTCAATACTACAAAAATAGTTTTAGATCTATATCATATATCTCATATACAAATTAGATCTAATCATGGCATATTTTGCATACATCTCTCATGTATCGAATCATGCATATTTTTCAGATCTAAATTATCTCATAATAATCTAAAAAATTAGATTTAAATTGATCTAATCAAAATAAATTCTAATCTAGACAATTATGTAGAACTATTCTACAACTAGTCTAGACATGCATCAATCATATCTCATATGATATTTAAAATTAAATAATTTTTATTTGCTATTTTTTAGATGTTATTATAAATACTTATAATATCAAAAAATAGTAAATAAATAGATCTAAAATATGATTTAATCAGATTAAATTCAAAAACATGCAAGACTATTCTATAGAACTATTCTATTTTAGAACTAGTCATGCATATTTTCTAATCTTAGATCCAAATCATTTAATTTTAATTTTTTCTGATTTTAGATCTGATCACATCTCATGTGACATCTAAAATCACTTATTTTTTAATTAAAATAAATTTAAAATTAGATCTAAAATACTTTTAGAACCTTGGCTCTGATACCAGTTGAAGGAAAATCCTGATTTTTCGGACCAGGTTCGTTCAGATCTGATCAGATCAAGAGATATATTTCAAAAATTTTTTCTTTGATCTAATCAGATCTAAGATATTTTAGATCTAATTCTTATTATTTTAATAAATTAAAATAAAATTAGATAAATTAAATCAAATTTAATTTACCTGATTTGGGTAATCCTATTACCCGTTGATGATCCTGTATGCAGCGGAAGGTTCTGGATCTAGCCACGCAAGTGCCTGGCCTCTACCGGTATCCACTCAGGCTGGATCTGGAGATCCTCTTCTTCTCTATCATGTCTCCAAAAATTAGATCTGGATCTGATCTGGAGGATCTTCAAAACTCCTTTTGAAGATCAGCAGTCGTCCTTTGCAGCAGCGCAGCCTTCTTAGCTTTTCAGTCGCCTTTCTTTGATCTGGAATCGCACCAACCAAGGATCCAAAACTCCTTTTGGACGTGGAGAGGAGAGGGAGAAGATGGTTTGGCATGGAGGAAGAGGGAGAGAGGCAGCCTTTGGGTGTGGAGAATTTATATTGCTCTTTGAGTTGGGCGCAGGGTCTTATTTATAGACTATGCTGTGATCCAACTCCTCTTCTTCCCAACCAATCACAACCCTTTGTGAAATCAGATCTAAATCTGATTGGTGGGAATAGAGTCCCCTGGATTCCTCCTTAGAGGGTGCCTAAGACCAGTCAAAGTTGGTTCTTAGGAGAACTCTAATTGGAATCCAAAAAGGAGATGGAGTCCCTTGTCCAACAAGGGACTCCTAGGCGCCTCCAACTTGGGCACACGCCAAGGGTGGCGTGCGCCCTCCTCCTTGCCAGGTTCTGGCAGGGGGACAGGCCCCCACCAGCTCTCCAATAGGTGCATGACACATGTGGGTCAAAAGTCAAAGTGTCAATGGTCAATATTTGACCAGTCAAAGGTAGACTTTTGACCAAAGTCAAAGAACAAGAAATGGCAGGTGACCAAAAATGGCAGGTAATGTCTTACAAAATAAGACAACCTTTTCTGACTTGGACAACCTCCAGTCAGACCATATGAAGGCCTCTGATTGAGCACAAACTCCTTTGGCTCAGTCAGGACAACTTATTTATGATAGTAAAAGAAGAACGTTAGGTTCAATCGAGTGCTAGCACGATTTTCCTTGAACCTAATTGAATCTCATTCAGATCAATTGAACTAGATCAGTTCAATTGATGATCACCAGATTCAAACCCTTGTTTGTGTGACCCAGTTAGGTTCAGTTCTGTATGGTAATGGGATATGTCATGATCTCTATCATCGACATCATCGAAACTCCTTTCGATGGATCAGAACTCTTCTGATTCGAACAGCTAGAATGATCGATCATCTAAATCATTCTAATTGCTCCCAAAATCCACCAGTGACACCTAGCAGTATATGGTGGCAACCCATCAGAGCTGAATGCGAACCTCTTGGTGCAGCTACCTGTGTGATTAAGTTCTTCTATCTTGAGCCCCGATCAGATTAGGGTTAAGGTGAACTCGTCAAACCCTAGTCTCTGTCATATGATGTAATCATTCGATTCAAGTCCAATGTGAAAATCTAAATAGAAACTCTTTCTATTATTTCACTCTGCCATGGCCATGGGCTTCTGGACTTGATTCTCATGATCATCATAGGGCTGCTCCTCTACCACCGAGGTAGATAGATTCCATCTTGATGCAATCCAGTTCCTACAATGAACATGCTATAGCCAACATACACCTCAGGGTTCCATATGGCTAGGAGACCGAGTAATGGTGTAGTCAAACTATAACACCCTCAAGGTGAACTGCCGATGCACCTCAGGTCAAAGAACCAGACACACACTACTGCAGCATCGAGTCAGTCATTGACGAGAAGGTAGACTTCCTAATGACTACTCGAGGTGGTCACGCTCAGTGCCCTCGTTCTCTAACGAGTACCTGTACTCTCGCTCCGGTGTCTCCGATGTTTTGGAACGTTGACTAAAGATTTTCATCTGATAAATCAATCTTAATGTCACCATAGGTTAAAATATTTAATTTACCATCCTATTACCTATTGATGATCC
The DNA here is from genome assembly GCA_006176705.1 of Cocos nucifera. Classification (NCBI taxonomy): domain Eukaryota; kingdom Viridiplantae; phylum Streptophyta; class Magnoliopsida; order Arecales; family Arecaceae; genus Cocos; species Cocos nucifera. The sequence continues at coordinate 1,158 of QRFJ01004078.1, read as the reverse complement.
TATATGCAGCAGAAGGTTCTGGATCTGGCCACGCAAGTGCCTGGCCTCTACTGGTATCCACTCAGATTGGATCTGGAGATTCTCTTCTTCTCTATCACATCTCCAAAAATCAGATCTAGATCTAATTTGGAAGATCTTCAAAATATCTTTTGATGATCGGCAGTTGTCCTTTGCAGCAGTGCAGCCTTCTAGCTTTCTATCGCCTTTCTCTCATCTGGATTGCACCAGCTTGGATCCCAAACTTCTTTGGGCATGGGGAGGAGAGGAAGAAGATGGACTTGGCATGGAGGAGGAGAGGAGAGGCAGCCATGGGGTGTGGGATTTTCAATTGATTTTCAGATACTCCTTGAGTTAGGCGTAGGGTCTTATTTATAGACTATGCGTGATCCATCTCCCCTTCTTCCCAACCAATCACAACCCTTTGTGAAATCAGATCTATATTTGATTGGTGGAAATAGAGTCCCTTGGATTCCTTCTTAGATGGTGCCTAAGACCAACCAAACTTGGTTCTTAAGAAAAGTCTAATCGGAATCCAACAAGGAGATGGAGTCCCTGTCCAATAGGGACTCCTGGGCACCTCCAGCTTGGGCACACGCTAAGGGTAACATGCACCCTCCTCCTTGCTAGGTTCTATCAAGGGGACAAGCCCCCACCAGCACTCCAATAGGTGTGTGACAAATGGATAGAAGTCAAAGTGTCAATGGTCAACATTTGATAGTAGAGGGTCAAGTTTTGACCAAAGTCAAAGGATGAGAAATGGTAGGTGACAAAAAATGGTAGGTATTGTCTTACAAAATAAGACAACCCTTTTTTGATCTGGACAAACTCCAGTCAGATCAGGAGAAGAACTCTGAATGAGCACAAACTCCTTTGGCTAAGTAAGGACAACTATTTATGATAGTGAAAGAACAACGTTAGGTTCAATCGAGTGCTAGCACGATTTTCTTGAACCTAATTGAATCTCATTCAGATCAATTGAACTGGATCAGTTCAATTGATGATCACTAGATTCAAACCCTTATTTGTGTGATCCAGTTAGGTTCAGTTCTATATGGTAATGGGATATGTCATGATCTCTATCATCGACATCATCAAAACTCCTTTCGATGGATCAGAACTCTTCTGATTCGAACAGCTAAATGATCGATCATCTAAATC
>QRFJ01004077.1:37210-69126 GCA_006176705.1 Cocos nucifera | reverse complement strand
GTGAGTCACATCCATTTTTTTGAAAAATAGTTTATTCAAGATAGAGGCATTGGAAAGAAATTAAGCTTGATGAGAAGTCTCACAAGTGCATGAGTAAGGACAATGGAACCAAATCAGGTTGAGCCAATATAAACTACCTCCTCCACCTCATAGATCGGAAAGAGTTTCCATCCCCCTGGAGATACTTAGTATTATTTCAAGAGTAGAGGAAATATTCTCGTAGGTATGGTGCTCATGGATGATTCCCAAAACCTTACAAGAGGCGATATCAGATATCAACTCCGAGAAATGGCTGAGACAATGAAGTCAAAAATTGATTCGATGCACTCAAACCAAGTTGGACCTTAGTAGATCCACCAGAAGGTATAGTACCTATTGGGTGTAAAATTGATCTTCAAGAGAAAATTGGTGCGATGGAATGTGGAGAATTCAAGGTAGACTAGTGGCAAAGGTTATAGTCAATGTGAAGGCATGACTATCAGGATACCTTTTCCCAGTTAGCTATGCTAAAATCCATCCGCACATTGCTTGCTGTTGCAGCCTATTTCGATTATGAAATATGGAATGGATGTGAAATGACATCTTAAATGGATATCTTGAGGAGATTCTATATGGAACAGCCGCTAGGTCACATCCAGTGTACTGATCACAAGGTTTGCAAGCTGCAAAGGTCCATATATGGACTTAAGCAAGCATCTGGAGCTAGAAACTCGTTTCAATGATGTGATAAAACGTTTGGTTTCATCAAAAATGAAGAGGAACCAGTGTCTTCAAAATTCAGTGGGAGCTGTTGTCTTCTCGTATTGTACGTGGATGACATCCTCCTTATTGGAAATGATCTTCCCAGTTGACATAGTCAAGATGGTTGTCTAAGGAATTCTCCATGAAAGACCTAGGTGAAGCATCCTTTATTCTAAATTAAGGTCTATAGGGATAGACCGAATAGGATGCTAGGACTTTCATAGAAGATGTACATAGAGAAAGTGCTAAAGAGGTTTAGAATGGAAAACTCTAAGAGGGGATTAATACCCTTCAGACATGGTATTCATCTTTCCAAGAAGATGTGCCCTAGCACACCTGAGAAAATAGAATGCATGAGCAAGATTCCTTATGCTTCTACAATAGGGAGCCTCATGTATGCCATGCTATGTACACGACCTGATATAGCCCATGCTGTGAGTGTCACAAGCAGATATCAGTCAAATTCAGGTGAAGAACACTGGACTTCTGTGAAATGTATCCTTAAGTACTTAAGAAGAACTAAGGATATGATGTTGGTCTTTGGTAATAAAGAACTCCAAGTCCAGGGATACGCATACTCAAATTTCATGTTCGATGTAGATGATCGAAAGTTGAAATTTGGGAGTCTGTTTGTGTGCAATGGTGGTGCTATCAGTTGGAAGAGTTCCAAGCAGACCGTGATAGCAGATTTCATCATGGAAGCAAAATATATCGCTGCATCAGAGGCTGCGAAGGAGGTATTTTGATATAAGAAGTTTACTATAGAAATCGGAGTAATGCCATCAGATGCAATTCCTCTGTACTGCAATAACAATGGTGCCATATCCCTTGCGAAGGAGCCAAGGTCTCACCAAAAATCCAAGCACATTAAGCGGTGATACCACCTCATCCACGATTACCTCGAGAAGAGATACGTCGAGGTCAAGAGAGTCAATTCCGCAGAATATGCAGCAAACCCACTTACAAAGCTATTGGGACAATGAAAAATCGAAGCCCACCTTGAAAAGATGGGACTTAGACTTGTAGCCAATTAGCTTTAGAACAAGTGGAAAATTGTTAGATATATGTGCCTTAGAAGCCAGAATTGGCTGACACTTGTAATACACTTCTAAGGGCAAAATTATAATTTTGACTATAATCAATAAAATGGATTATTTTCTATCACATACGTATATTTAGTGTCTGTGATACATCCTTTGAGTTAATGGTAATGATAATTCATATTTTCAAGAGTTGAAAATTTAAGACATGAATAATCATTATTAACTCATAAAATGCTCCCGACCATAGGATCATCACGAGGATGGTGATTGATCCGGAAGGTTGGTGTACAATCGCTTCTCTTTAGTAGATGAGTCTTGAGTCTATGGTGTGGAGACACCGGAGCGAGAGTACAGGTACTCGTTAGAGAACGAGGGCACTGAGCGTGACCACCTCGAGTAGTCATTAGGAAGTCTACCTTCTCGTCAATGACTGACTCGATGCTGCAGTAGTGTGTCTGGTTCTTTGACCTGAGATGCATCGGCAGTTCACCTTGAGGGTGTTATAGTTTGACTACACCATTACTCGTCTCCTAGCCATATGGAACCCTGAGGTGTATGTTGGCTATGAGCATGTTCATTGTAGGAACTGGATTGCATCAAGATGGAATCTATCTACCTCGGTGGTAGAGGAGCAGCCCTATGATGATCATGAGAATCAAGTCCAGAAGCCCATGGCCATGGCAGAGTGAAATAATAGAAAGAGTTTCTATTTAGGTTTTCACATTGGACTTGAATCGAATGATTACATCATATGATAGAAGACTAGGGTTTGACGAGTTCACCTTAACCCTAATCTGATCGGGGCTCAAGATAGAAGAACTTAATCACACAGGTAGCTGCACCAAGAGGTTCACATTCAGCTCTGATGGGTTGCCACCATATACTGCTAGGTGTCACTAGTGGATTTTGGGAGCAATTAGAATGATTTTTAGATGATCGATCATTCTAGCTGTTCGAATCAGAAAGAGTTCTGATCCATCGAAAGGAGTTTTCGATGATGTCGATGATAGAGATCATGACATATCCCATTACCATACAGAACTGAACCTAACTGGATCACACAAACAAGGGTTTGAATCTGGTGATCATCAATTGAACTGATCCAGTTCAATTGATCTGAATGAGATTCAATTAGGTTCAAGGAAATCGTGCTAGCACTCGATTGAACCTAACGTTCTTCTTTTACTATCATAAATAAGTTGTCCTGACTGAGCCAAAGGAGTTTGTGCTCAATCAGAGGCCTTCATATGGTCTGACTGGAGGTTGTCCAAGTCAGAATAGGTTGTCTTATTTGTAAGACATTACCTGCCATTTTTGGTCACCTGCCATTTCTTGTTCTTTGACTTTGGTCAAAAGTCTACCTTTGACTGGTCAAACGTTGACCATTCACCCTTTGACTTTTGACCACATGTCATGCACCTATTGGAGAGCTGGTGGGGGCTTGTCCCCCTGCCAGAACCTGGCAAGGAGAAGGGCGCACGCCAAGGGTGGCGTGAGCCAAGTAGGAGGCGCCTAGGAGTCCTTGTTGGACAAGGACTCCATCTCCCTTTTGGATTCCAATCAGAGTTCTACTAAGAATCAACAGTTTGACTGGTCTTAGGCGCCCTCTAAGGAGGAATCCAGGGGTCTCTATTCCAACCAATCAGATTTAGATCTGATTTCACAAAGGGTTGTGATTGGTTGAGAGGAAGAGGAGTTGGATCACAAGAGGTCTATAAATAAGACCCTGCGCCCAACCCTAATTCTAAGTAAAAGTGAATTAATAGAGATTTCCCACGCCCCAAGGCTGCCTCTCCCCTCCTTCTCCACGCCATAGTCTCTTCTCCCCTTGCTCTCCACGTCCAAAAGGGTTTTGGACTTAGTTTGGTGCGATTCAGATCAAGGAAAGGCGATCAAAAGCAAGAAGGCTGCGCTGCTGCAAAAGGACGACTGCAGATCTTCAAAAGAGTTTTGAAGATCCTCCAGATCAGATCTAGATCTGATTTTTGGAGGTGTGATAGAGAAGAAGAGGATCTCCAGATCCAACCCAAGTGGATACCGGTAGAGGCCAGGCGCTTGCGTGGCTAAGATCCAGAACCTTCCGCTGCAATCAGGATCATCTACAGGGTAATAGGATTACCCAAATCAGGTAAATTAAATTTGATTTAATTTATCTTATTTTATTTTATTTGTTAAAATAATAATAATCAGATCTGAAACATATCAAGATCTGATTGAGATCAAGAGAAAAATTTTTGAAATATATCTCTTGATCTAATCAGATCTGAACGAACCTGGACCGGAAAATCAGGATTTCCCTTCACTCACCATCCCTTAACCTCCAGCTATCCTCAAGATCCTATACGAAAGTGCATAAGTGAGCACTAGAACCAGAGTCAGGCACCTAACTAGATGCAGAAGAAATCAAAAGATTAGATTCTATAACGATCATACCTCCAGAAGGACCTGCCTCCTTCTTGTTCTTTAGGCTGGTCAGGTAAAGAGGATAGTTTCGCTTTCAATGGCCGTTAGTGTTGTAATGAAAATATTTTTTTTTGTCAGCAGCCTTCTTCTTTGGCTCTACCTTCTTCTTCTTTCTACCATCCATCTTCTGCTTCTTTACGAACTTCTTCTTCTTTCCAAAAGACTTTCTCTTGGAAGAAGTCTGCTCTATAGCAAGTATTGATCCTTCAAAACCTTTTATAGAAAGTTCAGTAGTAACTAACGTATTCTTGAGCTCAGCCAAGATATTCTGAAGTTTATGCATATGGTAGTTCATGATAAACTACCCATACGCATCAATCAAGGACTACAAAATTATGTCAGTCTGCAGATCCTGATCTAACTTGACATCGAGCTTCTCAAGTTCTTCTAAGTCCTTGATCATCATCAAATAATGATCTTGGACCAACTACCCATCATGCATTTGAACCTTAAATAATCTTTTAGTGACTTGATATTTGGCTACGCAATTTTGTTCACCAAACAACTCTTGTAGGTGAGCCAACATTTGGTGGTTAGTCTTAATATCTTCATGTTGACGTCGGAGCTCAACAGACATCAAGCCCAATATGTAATACCTGGCTTTGTTATCTTCATCCATCCACTTCTGAAGAGACGCTCTCTGATCAGTGGATGGATGGGTTGGGAAGGTGGGAGGATCGTGTTCCAACACATGAGTCAACTTCTTAGAATCCAAAAAAATTTTGAAGTTTCAGAGCCAATCCTTGTAGTTGGATTCGGTCAGTCTATGGTGTCCAGGATTTGGGCTAGAGGATTGGATGCAGATATTTTTCTGTAGAGAGTCAAAGTTTTTAGTTAGATTTTGTAATTAGACTTAACCAATTTATTTAAGAATTTTATTTTTAAATAAATTAGGCTTTCACTATTTACTCAGATCCCTACACTTCCTTCGTAGAGATGCAAAAAACTTCATGATTATTAATTTCTAGTGGATGGTGCGATCCCACTAACTGACTCACCACCATACCGAATAGTTATTGATGATGGATTAACCGATGAGTGGACAACTCTTGTCTAATGATTCTTAAATCATGGTAGAACCTTAACCTAGTCTCTAATTCATAAATCTCACCATGTCCAGAATATTGATCTACTCTTTAGTTAAGTTGGAACCACTATTTGCATAAATTAGATTTTTGATTGGATCCCTGATTATATCTAGAATATTGAGCTCAGTCCATCCTCCAACCAGTAGCATCCAATGCCTAATAGACATGGTTGCATCTTCTTGGTGCAACTGAACCACTGTATTCAGTTGAAAATAATCAACCCTGGGAAGGGCCCATACATCTACAATGGTGGAAGTGAAGGAAAATTCTAAAATTTTTGGGGTCAGGCTCGTTCAGATCTGATTGAAACGACAGGCATATTTCAAAAATTTTTTTTTAGATCCTAATTAGATTTGACATTTTTTAGATCTAATTTTATGATTTGATAAATAAAAAAATTGAATTAAATTAATTTTAAATTAATTTTACCTTGATTCTAGGTAATCTGATTACCCGTTGATGATCCTACTGAAGCCCTGAGATTCTGGATCTAGCCATACAAGTGCCTGGCCTCTACCAGTGTCCACTTGGACTGGATCTGAAGATCTTCTTCTTCTCTTTTTTTCTCCAAAAATTAGATCTGGATCTGATTTGGAGGACCTTTGAAACTCCTTTCGAAGATCAGCAGTCGTCTCTGCAGCGGTGCTACCTTCTTCCTTTCTTGTCAGCCTTTTCTTGCCTGAATCGCACTAATCTGAAGCCCAAATATCCTTGGGCATGGAGAGGAGAGAGATGGCCTGAAGGTGGCATGAAGAAGGGAGAGGGACAGCCTTGGGGCTTGGCTAGGAGAGAGGTTCTCTAAAAAGTGGGTGCAGATTGGTCTTTATATAGAACCTGTTGCGCTATGTAGTGCCACATCACCCCGACCAATCATTTTGCTTCATGCAATCAGATCTAAATTTGATTGGTGGGATGATATCACCTGATCCAATCAAATGAGAGACCCATAGATTCATCCTTAGATGGCGCCAAAGATTGGTCAAAGTCTATAGATGAGGGTCACCTAGTTTGAATCCAAGAAGCAACCTGGAGTCCCATCCATATGAAACTCCAGGCATCCCAATCCATGGCCGCACGCCATCCTAGGTGTGCACCCCTTCCTTTTCAATTTTTAGGATGGGGACAAGCTCCTATCTGCTCTCTAATAAGTGCATGACACATGGGTAGATGTCCAAGTGTCAAAGGTCAATGTTTGACCAAAGTCAAAGGACAAGAATTTGTAGATGATGGAAAATGGTAGGTGTTGTCTTAAATTTATCTCATAAATTAAGATAATCTTTTTTCGACCTGGACAAGCTCTAGTTAGATCAGGTAAAGGCACCTAAGTGAGTACAAACTCATTTGGCTCAGTCGAGACAACTTTTAATGATAGAAAAAGGAGAATGTTAGGTACAATTGTGTGCTAGCATGATTTCATTAAACCTAATTGAATCTAATTCAAATCAATTAAACTGGGTTAGTCCAATTAATGATATTCAGATCCAAACCCTTGTTTGTGTGACCCAGTTAGGTTCAGTTTTATATGGTAATGGAATGTGTCATTATCTCCATCATTGACATCATCGAAACTCCTTTCGATGGATCAGAACTCTTCTAATTTAGACAACTAGAATGATCGATCATCTAAATCATTCTAATCACTCCCAAAATCCATCAGTGACACCTAGTAGTATATGGTGGCAACCCATCAAAACTAAAAATGAACCTCTTGGTGCAGCTACCTGCGTGATTAAGTTCTTCTATCTTGAGCCCCGATCAGATTAGGGTTAAGGTGGACTCGTCAAACCCTAATTTCTATCATATGATTTAATCATTCGATTCAAGTCCAATGTGAAAATCCTAATAGAATCTCTTTCTATTATTTCACTCTATGCCATGGCCATGGGCTTATGGACTTGATTCTCATGATCATCATAGGGCTGCTCCTCATCCACCGAGGTAAATAGATTCCATCTTGGTGCAATCCAATTCCTACAATGAATAAACTATATTCAACATACACCTCAAGATTCTGAATGGCTAGGAGATCAAGTCATGGTGTAGTCAAACTATAATACCCTCAAGGTGAACTATCGATGCACCTCAGGTCTAAGAACCAGACACATCACTGCAGCTTCGAGTCAGTCATCGATGAGAAGGTAGACTCCCTTATGACTACTCAAGATGGTCACGCTCAGTGCCCTCATTCTCTAACGAGTACCTATACTCTCACTCTGGTGTCTTTACACCGTAGACTCAAGACTCATCTACTATAAAGAAGTGATTGTACATGAACCTTCCAGATCAATCACCATCCTCATGATGATCCTACGGTCAGGAGCATTTTATGAGTTAATAATGAAAATTCTTGTCTTAAATTTTCAACACTTGAACATAAGAATTATCATTACCATTAACACAAGGGATGTATCACAGACACTAAATACACATATGTGATAGAAAATAACTCATTTTATTATTGATAATCAAAACTATAATTTTGCCCCTAGAAGTGTATTACAAGTGTCAGCCAATTTTGACTTCTAGGGTACACATATCTAATAAACTCCCACTTGACCTAAAGCCAATTGGCTACAAATCTATGTTCCATCTTCTTAAGGTGGGCTTGGATATTCTACTGGCCTAATGGCTTTATAAGCAGATCCGTCGCATTATCTGCGAAGTTGACTCTCTTGACCTCGACGTAACCCTTCTTGAGGTAATCATGGATGAGGTGGTATTGCTGCTCGATGTGCTTGGATTTCTGATGAGACCTCGGCTCCTTAGCGAGGGCTATGGTGCCATTATTGTCGCAGTACAGAGGAATGGCATCTGATGGCATCACTCCGATCTCTACAACAGACTTGTTATACCAGAATGCCTTCTTTGCAGCTTCTGATGTAGCGATGTATTCTGCTTCCATGGTTGAATTTGCTATCACTATCTGCTTAGAACTTTTCCAACTAACAGCTCCACCATTGCACAAAAATGGACCACTAGATGTCGACTTTCGATCATCTACATCGGACATAAAATTCGAGTCTGTATATCCCTAAACTTGGAGTTCTCCATTACCAAAGATCAGTAACATATCCTTAGTTCTTCTTAAGTACTTAAGGATACATTTCATAGAAGTCCAGTGTTCTTCATCTGGATTTGACTGATATCTACTCGTGATACTCATAGCATTGGCTGTATCAGATCGTATACATAACATGGCATATATGAGGCTCGCTATTACTGAAGCATAAGGGATCTTGCTCATGCATTCTATTTCCTCAGGTGTGCTAAGGCACATCTTCTTGGAAAGATGAATGCTATGTTTGAAGGGTACTAAACCCCTCTTAGAGTTTTCCATACTAAACCTCTTTAGCACTTCCTCTATATACACTTTCTGTGAAAGTCCTAGCATTCTATTTGGTCTATCTCTATAGACCTTAATTTGTAGAATAAAGGATGCTTCTCCTTGGTCTTTCATGGAGAATTCTTTAGATAACTGTATTTTAACTATGGTCAACATGGGAATGTAATTTCTGATAAGGAGGATGTCATCCATGTACAATATGAGGAAGACAATAGTGCTCCCACTAATCTTTTTGAAGACACATGGCTCCTCATCATTCTTGATGAAACCAAACATTTTGATCACATCATTAAAATGAGTATTCCAGCTTCGAGATGCTTACTTAAGTCCATATATGGACCTTTGCAGCTTGCAAACCTTGTGATCATCATCACTGGATGTGAAACCTAGTGGCTGTTCCATATAGATATCTTTCTCAAGATATCGATTTAAGAATGCCATTTTCACATCCATTTGCGATATTTCATAATCGAAATAGGCTGCAACAGCAAGCAATGTGCGAATGGTTTTTAGCATAGCTATTGGCAAAAAAGTATCTTGATAGTCAATGCCTTCACATTGACTATAACCTTTTGCCACTAATCTAACCTTGAATGTCTCCACATTCCCATCTGCACCAATCTTTCTGTTGTAGATTCATTTACACCCAATAGATACTATACCTTCTAGTGTATCTACCAAGGTGCAAACTTGGTTTGAGTGCATCGAGTCAATTTCTGACTTCATTGCCTCTAACAATTTCTCAGAATCGATATCTAATATTGCTTCGTTATAGGTTTTGAGATCATCACCATGAACCCCATAACCTATGAGGAACATTTTCTCTACATCCTCTGAAATAGTACCTATGTACCTCTCTGGGGGATGGGAAACTCTTTTCGATCTATGAGATAGAGGAGGTAGTGATTGGATTGGCTTAACCTGATTTGGTTCCATTTGGTCCTTAGCTTGTTGCTCTGGTGAGACTTTCTCATCGAGCCTGATCTGCTTTCCAATGCCGCTATTTTGAATAAACTATTTTTCAAAAAAGATGGCATGTAGACTCACAATCACATTATGATCTTCTAGAATGTAGAAATAATATCCTAATAACTACTTAGGATATCCTATGAATCGAGCTCTAAAGAACCTAAAGTCTAACTTGTCCGCTTGTTGTGTTTTGACATGAGCTGGACAACCCCAAATTCTGAGATGACTCAGACTTGGCTTCTTATAATGCCATATCTCATACGGTGTGGTAGGAACGGTTCTAGAAAGAATCTTGTTCAGTAAGTATATTGCAGTTAACAAACAGTATCCCCAAAGAAAATTAGAAAGGTCCGTGAAGCTCATCATGGATCAGACCATATCTAATAGGGTTCGATTCCTTCATTCTGAAACTCTGTTGAGTTGAGGTGTTCCTAGTGGAGTCCATTGAGAGACTATGCCATTTTTCTTGAGATAGTTCAGAAATTTTCAACTAAGGTATTCACCTCCTCGATCTGATCGAAGAACCTTAATGGATTTTCCAGTTTGCTTTTCTACTTCATGTCTGAACTCCTTGAACTTTTCAAAGGCTTCAGACTTATGTCTCATAAGATACACATAGCCATATCTAGATAAATCATCGATAAAGGTTATTGTTGGTGCAGAAACTCATCGTCGCTGGAGGTCACAAAAATCGAGGCCGCTGAGGTCGCCGCCAGGGACCTGCAAGACAAAGTCCCATCCAAAACCAGTGGGGGGTGGCTCCGGCAGGACCCTCCGACGGTCAAGTCAATTTTTGGCCAACAGGAATGGAGTGCTCAGAATGAGTTTCGGAGCTTAGAGTAGAAGAAGAGGAGAGCTCAGAGAGATTAGAGGTCAGAGAGCTTAGCCTTAGCATATCGGAAGGGTCCTTTTTATAGTGGAGCTTGATGGTGACAACTGCAGCCGCATGCTGGCAGGCCGCTCGAGGTTCGAAGGAGTCAGTCTCACGGGATGGTGCCATGTGCGGCGGATTGATGGTGATAGCCATCGCAGCCTGACAGTGGGTCGCTATCGTCTGCGGCGGATTGATGGTGATAGCTGCAGAGCTTGTGGCAGACTGATGGTGATGGCTGCAGAAGGGTTGAAGGCCTTCATCGTGTGCCCATTTTGGAGGAGTTTGGGCTTGTGAAGAGGAAGATTGGAGGGAGTGTGCCCATTTCGGAGGGGTTCGGGCTCCTGAAGAGGAAGATTGGAGGGAGTTCGGCTCCCATAGGCGGAGGTATGCAGCTAAGGCTCGTCCGCTGAAGAGTTCGACCGAGGGAAATCCGAAGCTCAACTGTTGGAGAGTTCGGCCGGATGTTGGACTTCGACTGAGGCTTGGATGCTTGAGAGTTCGGTAGGAGCTCGGTCGGCCGAAGTTCGACGAGGGCGACTACTGAGGAGTTCGACCGAGCGATGATTGCTTGAGGAGTTCGGTCGAGGGGGCGCCCGCTGAGGAGTTCGGCTGAGGGGCGACCGCTTAGGGAGTTCGGCCGAGGGGGCGACCGCTGAGGAGTTCAGACGCTGGGGGATTTCGTTAAAGCCCGGCCACTTGGAGTTCAATGAGCTCGGTCGCTAAGCAGTTCGGCCAGCTGAACGGGTTCGAAGGAGCTCGGATGCTGGGGTTTTAAGAGCTCGGCCGCTAAGTAGTTCGGTTGGCTGGAGGGGTTCGATCTTGATGCTGGAAGTCTGGAAGAAGCTTGGCAGCTAACTAGTTCGACCGGCTGGAAGAAGCTTGGGTCCTGGGAGTTTGGCTAAAGCTCGTCTACCGAAGCTCTTCTGCGGCTACTGGTTGCATTAGGCTGGGTATCGAGCTAGACTTCGGTTGGGGCGGGATTTATCCCCAATACTAGCCCCCCACTCCCGAGTTCGAAAATCGAAGGAGGGGAGTGCAGGAAAGGCGACTGCCGAAGTCTTCCTCTGAGCTCTATGCTGGTCTGGGTCGAAGCTTGGGGGAGATCCCATCTCCAGCTTGAAGTTGATACAGTTGCTTTATCTAGCCAAGGTCGATGTTGAAGCTCTCTAGTCGAGGCCGTCACAGGCCTTACGTCTATCCGAGGTTACTGAGGCACTCTGGCCGAGGTTGTCGCGGGCCTTACGTCTATCCGAGGTTACTCAGGCACTCTGACCGAGGTTGATACGGGCGCTCGGGGGAGATCTCATCTCCTGCTACCGAAGTTGGCTTAGTTCCTCGGGGGAGATCTGATCCATAGCCGATGTTGTCCACGATTGCTCGAGAGACATCTCATCTCTGGCCGAGGTTGATGGAGACTCTCTTTCCTATGGACTTCGGAGCTCGGACATGAACTTTGCTCACGTTAAAATGAGGTTCCCCTTTTGTTCCAAACGGGCTATGGGGGCACATGCGGACCGTCGTCCGAGCCTCTTCCCCATCTTGTCCTTGGTGGACGAGGCCTTCGACTTTGCTCGCATCAGGACGAGATTCTCCTTCTGTTCCTAACGGGCTATGCGGGCACATGCGGACCATCGTCCGGGCCTCTCCCCCCATCTCGTCCTTTATGAACGAGGCCTTCGACTTTGCTCGCATCAGGACGAGGTTCTCCTCCTGTTCCTAACGGGCTGTGGGGGCACATGCAGATCGTCATCCGGCCTCTCCCCCCATCTCGTCCTTTGTGAACGAAGCCTTCGACTTTGCTCGCATCAGGATGAGGTTCTCCTCCTATTCCTAATGGGCTGTGGGGGCACATGCGGACCGTTGTCCGAGCCTCCCCCCCATCTCATCCTTTGTGAACGAGACCTTCGACTTTGCTCGCGTCAGGATGAGGTTTCTCCTATTCCTAACAGGCTATGGGGCACATGCGGACCGTCGTCCGAGCCTCTCCCCCATCTCGTCCTTTGTGAACGAGGCCTTCGCTCGGAAGAGATCTTATCTCTATCCGAGGTTGTCTCGGTCGCTCGAGAGAGATCTTATCTCTAGCCGAGGTTGTCAACGATCGCTCGAGAGAGATCTTATCTCTAGCCGAGCTCGCGTTAGGACGAGGTTCTCCTCCTGTTCCTAACCGAGTTGTGGGGCACATAAGGTTGCTCGCTGTCAGAGATCTCCCCCCATCTCTAGCTGAGGTTGACTCGGTCGCTCGGGAGAGATCTTATCTCCAGCCGAGGTTGTCAACGGTCGCTCTCGAGAGATCTTATCTCTAGCCGAGGTTGGTGCTCGCGTTAGGATGAGGTTCTCCTCCTATTCCTAACCGAGGTTGTTCACGGTCGCTCGGGAGAGATCTTATCTCTAGCCGAGGTTGTTGCTCGCATTAGGACGAGGTTCTCCTCCTGTTTCGTAACTGAGGTTTCGCTCGGAGAGATCTTATCTCTAGCCGAGGTTGGTGCTCGCGTTAGGATGAGGTTCTCCTCCTATTCCTAATGGGGCAATTATTGACTGCTTCTTCCCTATCGTCGCATAGTTTTCGCATCCAGAAATAATATTATCGAAAGAAAAAAAAATTATTGAAAGGAAGTTACTAGTAGCGCATCCCCAAATTCTATATTTCAAGGTCGTGGTAACGTTGTTCCTCCGCATTTCTTCGGCAAGTAGGTCCCGGGGTGGACGACCTCCTCATACTGGCCTCCTCGACTTGGTGCAAGCTCTTGTTGCTAGGAGATGACGAATCGCTGATGCACCGAGATCTTTCTAGGGGCAATGTGAATGATGCCGTAAGGTGGCCGACCTTCTTTCGGTCTCTGGCTATGGCAACGCCCTTGGCCGATCTTTTTTTGCTTCAGGCTAGTACCGGAGGAATTTACCCAGCCGCCCCTTTCTGACGAGCTCCTTGATTTCATCTCGGAGCTGGATGCATCCCTCCGTGTCATGGCCATGGTCGCGATGATAGAGGCAGCACTTATTTCGATCATGCTTGTTTGAGGGAGACCGTAACCCTTCCGGTCTCGACAGCTGGTTTTTTACTTTGGTGAGAATCTGGATTCGAGAAGCGTTGAGGGGGGCATAGTGGCGAAACCTTCCAAGAGGTGGGCTTCCTTGCGCTCCTCTATCGAGGCGAGTTCGAGGAGTTCGGGCCCTCCTGCTTTCATAGGGGGTCTGCGAGTGCAGCCGAACTTCGCTCGGCTCTTCCTCGTTCGCCAGCCGCTCCTTTCTGATGAGCTCCTCATCTTTCAACTTGAAGGCTTCTTCCGCACGGGCATATCTCTCAGCCCGAGCCAGCAGATCGGCGAAGTCCCTGGGGTACTTTTTTTCTAGAGAGAACAGCAAGTTATTTTTCTGAAGGCCGTGCTTGAATGTGGCCATCACGACAGACTGGTCTAAGTCCCGAACTTCCAATGTCGCGGTGTTAAATCGGGTGACGTAAGTCCGGATGGATTCCCCTTGCTTTTGCTTGATGCTCATCAGGGAATCTGAACGTCGGCTCGGTCGTTGATTGCTGATGAAGCGGGCCGCAAACCGACTGCTCATCTGGTCGAAAGAGAAGATCGTGTTTGGCTTCAACGCCGAGTACCAGTTCCTCACTGCTCCCTTTAAGGTAGATGGGAAGGCTCGGCATAGCATGGCATCTGAAGCACCGTGAAGCAGCATCATGGCACGGAAGGCCTCTAGGTGATCAACCGGATCAGAAGTTCCATCATAGCTTTCCAGTTGAGGGAGCTTGAAGGTTGGTGGGATAGGTTCCTGCATAATTTGGGGAGAGAAGGGAGGTTCAGCATGGACGTCGGCATGATGAGCCGAGGTGACGCGGCCGAGCTCTTCAATACGCTGGTCCATCTCCCGTAGTCGGCAATTGAGGGCATCGTCTTGGCTACAGACCTTGGGGTGCTTCCGACTACGAATGGGGAAGGTCTCCCCCAGAAGAGAACAAAGATCCGAACACCGATCCACGGCCCTCTGTTTCCCCTCCTCCGGGGCGATCGGTATGCTGGACCTATTACTCTTCCTTGGGGCCGATTTCCGACGTTCCAATGGTAGGTTTCCTGGTGGAGTCACCACCTGAGGCTACTGTATAGCCTGCAATGCCTTCATGAGGCCACGGATCTGTCGGACAAGCAGGTCGAGCTGCTCCACCTCCACTGTAGGTACAGGTAGAACCTGAGCTGTTGGGGCCGAAGCAGGGACAAACGGATCTGGATGGGTCCGGACCGTGGAGGCCGCCGAGCGCCGTGTCGAAGCTCTCCTGGGAGGCATTTCATCTTCGGGAGAGAAAAGGGAGATCTCCGGAGAGGAAAGAAAAAGGTCGCTGAGCACTCCTTTAAGAACAAGGGAACCTCGGAGGTTCGGCCCTTCTTCCAACACCAATCTATTGGTGCAGAAACTCATCATCGTCGGAGGTCGCCAGAATCGAGGCCGCTGAGGTCGCCGTCGGGGACCTGCAAGACAAAGTCCCATCCAAAATTGATGGGGGGTGGCTCCGGCAGGACCCTTCGACGGTCAAGTCAGTTTTTGGCCAACAGGAATAGAGTGCTCAGAATGAGTTCCGGAGCTTAAAGAAGAAGAAGAGGAGAGCTTAGAGAGATTAGAGGTCAGAGAGCTTAGCCTTAGCATATCGGAAGGGTCCTTTTTATAGCGGAGCTTGATGGTGACAACTGCAGCCATGTGCTGGCGGGCCGCTCGAGGTTCGATGGAGTCAGTCTCACGGGATGGTGCCGTGTGCGGCGGATTGATGGTGATAGCCATCGCTGCCTAACAGTGGGTCGCTATCGCCTATGGCGGACTGATGGTGATAGCTGCAAAGCTTGCGATGGACTGATGGTGATGGCTGCAGAAGGGTTGAAGGCCTTCATCGTGTGCCCATTTCGGAGGAGTTCGGGCTCTTGAAGAGGAAGATTGGAGGGAGTGTGCCCATTTCGGAGGGGTTCGGGCTCCTGAAGAGGAAGATTGGACGGAGTTCGGCTCCCATAGGCAGAGGTATGCTGCTAAGGCTCGTCCGCTGAAGAGTTCATTCGAGGGGAATCCGAAGCTCGACCGTTGGAGAGTTCGATCGAATGTTGGACTTCGACTGAGGCTTGGATGCTTGAGAGTTCGGTAGGAGCTCGGTCGGCCAATGTTCGACAAGGGCGATCGCTCAGGAGTTCGATCGAGCGACGACTGCTTGAGGACCGCTTGGAGTCCAATGAGCTCAGTCGCTAAGTAGTTCGGCCAGCTGAACGGGTTCGAAGGAGCTCGGATGCTGGGGTTTCAAGAGCTCGGCCACTAAGTAGTTCGGTCGGCTGGAGGGGTTCGGTCTTGACGCTGGGAGTCTGGAAGAAGCTCGGCAGCTAACTAGTTCGGTCGGCTGGAAGAAGCTTGGGCACTGGGAGTTCGGCTGAAGCCCGTCTGCCGAAGCTCTTCTGTGGCTACTGGTTGCATTAGGCTGGGTATCGAGCTAGACTTCGGCTGGGGCGGGATTTATCTAGACATAGCCATATCTAGATAAATCATCGATAAAGGTTATGATGTAGACTAGGTTGCCTCTAGCTGGCAAATCAAATGGGCTGCACACATCAGTATGTACTAGGGCAAGAAGATCCGTGGCCTTTTCCCCATGTCCTACAAAAGGGAGCTTAGTCATTTTGCCATGAAGATAGGATTCACAAATTGGATATGGCTCGAAAGTCAATGGACTCAATAGCCCGATTTTCTTTAATTTGTTAACCCTATCTTCTACTATATGACCTAATCTTAGGTGCCATAGATACCTATCGTTTTGACTATCCCTAGCTCATTTTGATTTTATGGCATTCACATTTTGCTCAAAATTAAAAATAGATACATCAACATGTAACTGATAAAGATGGTTAATAAGAAAACTATTTGCAATTTTATTTCATTCATAAAGAATGTTACAATGGTCCTTAAGAAGGCTAATTACATAGCCTTCTAATGTAAGGCAAGAAATAGAAATCAAATTCCTGCTTACTATAGGCACATAATAATAGTCTTTTAATACTAAGTCTAAACCAAATGGTAGTCGAAGAGGGTATGTTCTCACGAACACGATAGTAACTCTTGCTTTATTTTCGATGCACAGGATCATCTCACCATCCCTCAGCCTTCTGCAATCCTCAAGAACCTGCATAGAAGTGCACAACTGAGCACTAGAACTAGAGTCAAGCACCCAACTGGATGCAAAAGAAACCATAAGTTAGACTCAATAACGAGCATGCCTCCAGAAGGACCCGCCTCCTTCTTCTTTAGGGTGTCTAGGTAAGTAGGGCAGTTCCGCTTCCAGTGGTCATCATTGTTGCAATGGAAACACTTTCCTTTGTCAGCGGTCTTCTTCTTCAGCTCTGTCTTTTTCTTCTTTCCTCCTTCCACCTTCTGCTTTTTCACGAACTTCTTCTTTTCAAAAGGCTTACTCTTGGAAGAAGTCCATTCCATAGCAAACACTGAGCTTTTAGAACCTTTCATGGAAAGCTTAGCGGGAACCAGCATATTCACAAGTTTGGCCAAGGAGTTTTGAAGTTTATGTATATGGTAGTTCATGATGAACTATCCATACGCATCAGTCAAAGATTGCAGAATTATATTATTCCATAGATCTAAGTCCAACCTCACTCCAAACTTCTCAAGCTCTTCCATATCCTTGATCATCATCAAACAATGATCTTGGACTGACTGTCCATCACGCATTTTAGCCTTGAACAGTCGTTTAGTGACTTGATAATTGGCTGCGTGACTCTGTTCACCAAACATCTTCTGTAGGTGAGCCAACATTTATCAAGCAGTCCTGATATCTTCATGTTGGTGCTGAAGTTCATCAGACATCAACTCCAACATGTAGTATCTGGCCATATTATCATCGTTTGTCCACTTATCCAGAGACGCTCTTCATTCAACGAATGGATGAGCTGGTAAGGTGGGAGGGTTCTGGTTCAGTACATGAGTTAACTTCTCAGAACCCAAAATGATTTTGAAGTTCTGGAGCGAGTTCTTGTAATTTGGTTCGGTCAGTCTATGGGTGTCCAGGATTCAAGCTAGTGGGTTGGATGCTGACATTTTCCTATAGAGAATTAAAGTTTCTAGTTAGATATTGTAATTAGGACTTAACCAATTTATTTAGGAATCTTATTTTTAAACAAATTAGCTTCCACTATTTTCTCGGATCCCTACACTCCCTCTGTAGAGATGCAAAAATCTCCATGATTACTAATTTCTAGTGGGTGGTGCAGTCTCACCGACTTACTCATCATCTCACCTAACAGTTATTGGTGATGGGTTAGCCAATGAGTGAACAACTCTTGTTTAATGATTCTCTAATCATGATGCATCCAATCTTGGTCTCTAACTCATGAATCTCACCATGTCTGGAATATTGATCCACTCCTTAGTTAAGTCAGACCCACCATTTGCACAGATTGGATTCCTAATTGAGTCTCTCACCGTATTCAAAATAAAGAGCCCAATTCATCCTCCAGGCTATAGCATCCAATGCATAATAGACATGGTTGTATCTTCCCAATGTAACTGAGCCACTGTAACCAGTCGAGAGCAATCAACCCCGGGAAGGGCCCGCACATCTACAATGGTGGAAGATGTTAGACTTAATCTTTTTTTAGGGAGATTTGATTTAGGTCTCATTAAACTAGACTTGACAAAGACATAACCATTATGACTAACATAGTGGCATGGGTTAGGTTGGATTATTGATCACCTCAGATCAAAACTGAGTCAACAAACATGGCCAGGTAAGTGAGATCGATCGAAGGGATATGCCATTAACTCGACAAGAACGCATTCGAGTCGAGTAGCTCTCAATTAAAAATCAGTCGGTCATATCTGCCAAACTTACCTTAGACACCAAATTGTTAAGTCAGAACCAATCGGATTAGCCTATAATCCAGACTCTAACCACTGAGCCTAATTAGGTCTTAGCTTGATCAATCACTCACGTGACTCGATCTTGACCCAGACTTAATCCTATTAGGTTGATCAATTTAAGCATTATTGATCCCATCTAACCAACTCTTGATTCAATTTGATCAACCGCTAGACCTAATTGAGCAACCCAAGTCCGAACCCAATTTTATGAACATGTCTTAGATTTAAAAATTCTTAATTTTAGACCTAATATGTTTCATAATCTTAATTCTTAATTATGTTTAGGGTTCATAAACAAGACATGTAAATAAGATCCTAGGATTTCAGGATCTAGAATTTTGCAGAAAGTATGTTTTCAATTTCTAATTAAGGACGAACACACAGCACCCCTACACATCATAAGAACATTCCATCGAATGGGAGGAGAGGGTCTTTAAGTCCTACTTTATTTTTATGACTGGACGGCTTAGGAGAATGCCTTAATCAGAAAAACAACTAATCTACAAAAACTAATTAGATCAAGCATATATCTCATATAAAAATTGATCTAATTAAAACATATTTTGTATACATCATATGTATCATATCATGCATATTTTTTAGATCTAAATTATCTCAAAATCATCTAAAAAATTAAACTTAAATTTGATCTCATCAAAAAATTTAATCTAGACCCTATTGTAGAACTATTCTATAACTAGTCTAAACATGCAACTATCATATCTCATATGAACAAGTTAAATTTAATTTATTTTTTATTTTTAGATCTAATTATAATATTTATAAGATTAAAAAATAGTAAATAAATAGATCTAAAAATTATATTTAATCAAACAAAAATTATGATTATACTAGACTACACATAGAACAATTCAATTCCTAGTCTAGTCATGTATCTCATAAATTTTAGATCTAGATTAATTAATTTTAATTTTCTAATTTTTTGATTTTAAATATAATTATATCTCATGTGATATCTAAAATCAATAATTTATTAGATTAAATCAGATGTAAATAAATTTTATAAGAACCTGGCTCTAATACCAGTTGAAGGAAAATTCTGAATTTTTGGGGTCAGATTCATTCAGATCTGATTGGATCGAGAGGCATATTTCAAAAATTTTCTCTTAGATCCTAATTAGATCTAATATTTTTTAGATCTAATTTTATAATTTGATAAATAAAAAAATTATATTAAATTAAATCTAAATTAATTTTACCTTGATTCTAGGTAATCTGATTACCTATTGATGAACCTGCTGAAGCCCTGAGGTTCTAGATCTAGCCACGTAAGTGCCTGGCCTCTACCGATATCCACTCAAGCTAGATCTAAAGATCTTCTTCTTCTCTTTCTTTTCTCTAAAAATTAGATCTGGATCTGATTTGGAGGATCTTCGAAACTCCTTTTGAAGATCAGCAGTCATCTCTGCAGCGGTGCTGCCTTCTTCCTTTCTTATCCGCCTTTTCTTGCCTGAATCACACTAATTTGAAGCCCAACTATCCTTGAGCATGGAGAGGAGAGAGATGGCTTGAAGGTGGAATGGAGAAGGGAGAGGGATAGCCTTGGGCTGTGGCTAGGAGAGAGGTTCTCCAAAAAGTGGGCACAGATAGGTCTTTATATAGACCCTACTACGCCATGCAGTGCCACATCACCCCAGCCAATCATATTGCTTTGTGCAATCAGATCTAAATTTGATTGGTGGGATGACATCACCTGATCTAATCAGATGAGAGATCCATGATTCATCCTTAGATGGTGTCTAAGACTGGTCAAAGTCTATAGATTAGGGTCACCTAGTTTGAATCCAAGAAGCTGAAGGGAAATCCTGATTTCCCGGTCCAGGTTCGTCCAGATCTGATTAGATCAAGAGATATATTTCAAAAATTTTCTCTTGACCTTAATTAGATCTTGATATGTTTTAGATCTGATTCTTATTATTTTAATAAATAAAATAAAACAAGATAAATTAAATCAAATTCAATTTACCTGATTTGGGTAATCCTATTACCCTATAGATGATCCTGATTGCAGCGGAAGGTTCTGGATCTTAGCCACGCAAGCGCCTGGCCTCTATCGGTATTCACTCGGGTTGGATCTGGAGAACCTCTTTCTTTCTATCACACCTCCAAAAATCAGATCTGGATCTGATCTGGAGGATCTTCAAAACTCTTTTGAAGATCTGCAGTCGTCCTTTTGCAGCAGCGCAGCCTTCTTGCTTTTGATCGCCTTTCCTTGATCTGAATCGCACCAAACTAAATCCAAAACACTTTTGGACGTGGAGAGCAAGGGGAGAAGAGACTATGGCATGGAGAAGGAGGGGAGAGGCAGCCTTGGGGCATGGGAAATCTCATTTTCACATAGGATTAGGGTTGGGCGCAGGGTCTTATTTATAGACCTCTTGTGATCCAACTCCTCTTCCTCTCAACCAATCACAACCCTTTGTGAAATCAGATCTAAATCTGATTGGTTGAAAAAGAGACCCCTGGATTCCTCCTTAGAGGATGCCTAAGACCAGTCAAACTGGATTCTTAGTAGAACTCTGATTGGAATCCTAAAGGGAGGTGGAGTCCTTGTCCAACAAGGACTCCTAGGCGCCTCCTACTTGGGCTCACGCCACCCTTGGCATGCGCCCTTCTCCTTGCCAGGTTCTGGCAGGGGGACAAGCCCCCACCAGCTCTCCAATAGGTGCATGACATGTGGTCAAAAGTCAAAGGGTCAATGGTCAACGTTTGACCAGTCAAAGGTAGACTTTTGACCAAAGTCAAAGAACAAGAAATGGCAGGTGACCAAAAATGGCAGGTAATGTCTTACAAATAAGACAACCTATTCTGACTTGGACAACCTCCAGTCAGACCATATGAAGGCCTCTGATTGAGCACAAACTCCTTTGGCTCAGTCAGGACAACTTATTTATGATAGTAAAAGAAGAACGTTAGGTTCAATCGAGTGCTAGCACGATTTCCTTGAACCTAATTGAATCTTATTCAGATCAATTGAACTAGATCAGTTCAATTGATGATCACCAGATTCAAACCCTTGTTTGTGTGACCCAGTTAGGTTCAGTTCTGTATGGTAATGGGATATGTCATGATCTCTATCATAGACATCATCGAAACTCCTTTCGATGGATCAGAACTCTTCTGATTCGAACAGCTAGAATGATCGATCATCTAAATCATTCTAATTGCTCCCAAAATCCACCAGTGACACCTAGCAGTATATGGTGGCAACCCATCAGAGCTGAATGCGAACCTCTTGGTGCAGCTACCTGTGTGATTAAGTTCTTCTATCTTGAGCCCCGATCAGATTAGGGTTAAGGTGAACTCGTCAAACCCTAGTCTCTGTCATATGATGTAATCATTCGATTCGAGTCCAATGTGAAAATCTAAATAGAAACTCTTTCTATTATTTCACTCTACCATGGCCATGGATTTCTGGACTTGATTCTCATGATCATCATAGGGCTGCTCCTCTACCACCGAGGTAGATAGATTCCCATCTTGATGCAATCCAGTTCCTACAATGAACATGCTATAGCCAACATACACCTCAGGGTTCCATATGGCTAGGAGACCGAGTAATGGTGTAGTCAAACTATAACACCCTCAAGGTGAACTGCCGATGCATTCTCAGGTCAAAGAACCAGACACACTACTGCAGCATCGAGTCAGTCATTGACGAGAAGGTAGACTTCCTAATGACTACTCGAGGTGGTCACGCTCAGTGCCCTCGTTCTCTAACGAGTACCTGTACTCTCGCTCCGGTGTCTCCACACCGTAGACTCAAGACTCATCTACTAAAGAGAAGCGATCGTACACCAACCTTCCGGATCAATCACCATCCTCGTGATGATCCTATGGTCGGGAGCTGTTTATGAGTTAATAATGATTATTCATGTCTTAAATTTTCAACTCTTGAAAATATGAATTATCATTACCATTAACTCAAAGGATGTATCACAGACACTAAATACACATGTGTGATAGAAAATAACCCATTTCATTAATTATAGTCAAAATTATAATTTTGCCCCTAGAAGTGTATTACAAGTGTGAGCCAATTCTGGCTTCTAGGGCACATATATCTAACAGAAGCAACCTCGAGTCCCATCAGGCATCCCTATCCATGAGTGCACACCATCCGAGGCGTGCACCCCTTCCTTTCCAATTTTTAGGGAGGGGACAAGCCCCTATTTTCTCTTCAATAAGTGCATGACACATGGACAGATGTCCAAGGGTCAAAGGTCAAGTTTGACAAAAGTTAAAGGACAAGAATTAG
This sequence comes from Cocos nucifera, assembly GCA_006176705.1. Classification (NCBI taxonomy): domain Eukaryota; kingdom Viridiplantae; phylum Streptophyta; class Magnoliopsida; order Arecales; family Arecaceae; genus Cocos; species Cocos nucifera. The sequence continues at coordinate 46,427 of QRFJ01004077.1, read as the reverse complement.
CAGGTGACGAAAAATGGTAGGTGTTGTCTTAAATTTATCTCATAAATTAAGACAATTCTTTTCTGATCGGGGCAAGCTCCAGTCCAATCAAGTAAAGGTATCTGAGTTAGCATAAACTCATTTGGCTCTATCGAGATAACTTTTAATGATAGAAAAAGAAGAATGTTAGGTTCAATCGTATGCTAGCACGATTTTCTTGAACCTAATTGAATCTAATTCAAATCAATTGAACTGGATTAGTCCAATTGATGATATCTAGATCTGAATATTTATTTGTATGATCCAATTAGATTTAGTTCTGTATGATAATGGGATATGTCATGATCTCCATTATCAACATCATCAAAACTCCTTCCGATGGATCAGAACTCTTCTGATTCAGACAACTAGAATGATCGATCATCCAAATCATTCTAATTGCTCCCGAAATCTGCCAGTGACACCTAGCTGTATATGGTGGAAACCCATCAAAACTAAAAATGAACCTCTTGGTGCAGTTACCAATGTGATTAAGTTCTTCTATCTTGAGCCCCGATTAGATTAGGGTTAAGGTGGACTCATCAAACCCTAATTTCTATCATATGATTTAATCATTCGATTCAAGTTCGATGTGAAAATCTTAATAGAAACTCTTTCTATTATTTGACTCCCTACCATGGCCATGGGCTTTTGGACTTGATTCTCTTGATCATCATAGGGCTGCTCCTCATCCATCGAGGTAGATAGATTCCATCTTGGTGCAATCCAATTCCTACAATGAACATGCTATAGCCAACATACACCTCAGGATTTCAAATGGAGGAGATCGAGTCATGATGTAGTCAAACTATAACACCCTTAAGATGAACTGTCGATGCACCTCAGGTCAAAGAACCAGACACACCACTGTAGCTTCGAGTTAGTCATCGACCAGAAGGTAGACTTCCTTATGACTACTCGAGGTGGTTACGCTCAGTGCCCTCATTCTCTAACGAGTACCTATATACTCTCGCTCCAGTATCTTTACACCGTAGACCCAAGACTCATCTATTATAAAGAAGTGATTGTACACTAACCTTTCCGATCAATCACCATCCTCATGATGATCCAATGGTCAGGAGCATTTTTTGAGTTAATAACGAAAATTCTTGTCTTAAATTTTCAACTCTTGAAAATAAGAATTATCATTACCATTAACTCAAGGGATGTATCACAGACACTAAATACACATATGTGATAGAAAATAACCCATTTTATTATTTATAGTCAAAATTATAATTTTGCCCCTAGAAGTATATTATAAGTGTCAGTCAATTCTGGCTTCTAAGGAACACATATCTAACAAGAAGATCTTAGATTTAATATTTTCTTAGAAAGATTTAATTTAGGTCTCTTTAAACTTGACTTAACTTAGTTATAATAATTATAACTAACCTAGTAGCATGGGTTGGCTCGAATTGTTAGCCACCTTAAATCAGAACTGGAACAACACAAATAGCCAGGTAAGTGAGATAGATAGAAGGGATATGCCATTAACTCGATAAGAACGCATTCAAATCGAGTAGCTTCTAATTAAAAATTAGTCAATCGTATCTACCAAACTTACCTTAGACACCAAATTATCAAATCAAAACCAATTGGGTTAACCTACAATCTAGGCTCGAATCGTGGAGCTAAATTTGGTCTTGACTTGATCGAGACACATCTTAATGTGATTCGATTTTGATCCAGACTTAATCATATTAGGATGGTCAAATCTAAGCTTTTTTTTATCTCATCTAACCAACTCTTGATTCGATTTGATCAACCGCTAGACCTAATTGAGCTATCCAAGCTCGAACCCAATTTTATGAATATATTTTAGATCTAAAAATTCATAATTTTTAGATCTAATTAATTTTATAATCTTAATTCTTATTTAAGTTTTGGGTTCGTGAATAAAAATGTAATAAAAATCTAAGAATTTTAGGATCTAAGTTTTGCAGAAAAATAAGTTTTGATTTTTGATTAAGGATGAATGTGCAGCACCCCTACATGCTATAAGAACACCCCATCGAATTAAAGGAGAGGGCCTTTAAATCATACTTTGTTCTTATAATCGGATGGCCATGGGAAATTCCTTAATCAAAAATATAATTTTTACTATAAAACTAGTTAGATCATATATATAGGGAAAGTCTTCTCCAAAGAAGAATCATGATTGTAGAAGGGGCTCCCTGCTCTCTACTTTTCCTTCCTGGAGGTTACGGGCCTGCTGATCCAGGGTGCCCTTCTCTACACTAGTTCTTGAAGCTCTGGTGGAGGTCTCTCTAGCTGGGCTACTGTTAGGGGTTGGTGCATAGCTTGCACCATTTTGGTGAGGTCTAGAACCTACTGCATCTATAGGTTGAATTGCTCTGGATTCACCATGGCTGTTGATGGAGGAGGTTGAGATGCCAATGATAAAGTTAGGATGGATGGATTTGACTCAGATTGGGCAATAGAAGCAGTAGACAACTGGGTGGTTATCCTCTTTGGAGGCATCTCTAGAGCAAAAAAAGATCAGAGGGGAGTAGATTCAAAAGATTAAGAGACGAAGGAGGCTAATAGGATTGACTAGGCAATTCTTTTAGAATAAGAGCTTAGAGGTTCTTCCTCTAGCACCAATCCAATTGGTGCAGAAATCTATGAGGATGCCAGAGGTAGCTAGAGTTGAGAAGATGAGGCCATAGATTGGACTTGCAAAACAAAATCCTAACTGAAGGTGGGTGGCTCCAACAGGATCCTCTGATGCTCAAGTTAGTTTTTTGGCCAACCGAAATGAAGTGCTCAGGAAATAAAGAAGCAGAGTCATGGGAAAGAAGAGAGCTTGGAGAAAAACATATCTCGAGGGTGCCTTTTGAAGAAAAAATCCTATTTTCCATCGTAAGATTGTGCAGATCTGATCAGATCTGAGATGGATTTTTTTAAAAAATTTTAAATGATCTAATGAGATCTAAGAGTTTTCATATCTGATCATTGTGATCTAATATTAAAAATTAAAATAAAAATTAAATTAAATTTAATTTTATATCTTGTTTGGATAATCTGATTATCCTATGATGATCCTGATGTTTTCTGAGGTTCTAGAAGGAGCCACATATATGCCTGGCCTCTACTGGTATTTACTTAGAAAGGATCTAAATGTTTTCTTCTCGCAAATTTTTTCTCCAAAGATCATATTTGAATCTGATCTGAAAGTCCTTCAGAAAATTTTCTAAAGGCAGTGTGTCTGTCTTACAAACATCGTCGCATAGATGCTGAACACTTTACAAATTTGATTGGATCTTCTTCTCAAATTTGTGCCTAAATTTTGAGGCATGTAGAAGATAGGGAGAGAGAGAATAGATGGGGCATAGGATATTTGGAATGGTAGTCTTTGTGTATGAAAAATATTTCTATGTGAAGAGCCTTGGCGTAAGGGTTCTTATACAAAAGCATAACACCAAGTTAGAGTTCCTCTTTGGCCAAAATCCTTATTTTTTTGACCATTGGGATGCCTAAACCTGATCTCCATAAAAATTTCCAGATTTTGTCTGATTTTAACACCAAAAATCAATCTAGAAGGTGGCAACATGAGTAGATAAGGAAGAGTCTACTGTGCCTAGGACTCTTCCCTCAAGAGTTTAATCTAAACCAAACTCTATCATAACTCAATCTAGACACCTCCAAAAATTACAAAATTTTGTACACCCAATGCATAATTTATGATTTATTACATATATAGAAAATAGATTAAAATAATTTTTAAAAAAATTTCTACAAGCATCTGATTAGGTGACCCTCAATTTTCTCAAACAAGTCAACTTTTGACCCTAGTCCAATTTGACTATGAATGAATTTAATTTCTATAATTAATCTAACCTCGACTTGATCTAGTTAGATGAAAATAAACCCATTCAAAATACAAGAATGAGTCAAATCAAATTTGATTTGATTGCGATGAATTAGAAAGATTTCAGAAGAAGAAAGTCAGGCTCAATCATGTGCTAGCATGATTACCTTGAACCTGATTGGAACTAATCCTAATCAATCAAGTTGGATTAGTTCAATTGATAACATCCAAACCCAAACCTTTATTTGTGTGACCTAGTTAGGTTTAATTCTATATGGTAATGAGATATGTCATGATCTTCATCATCGACACCCTCGAAACACCTTTCAATGGATCAGAACTTTTATGATTCATACAATTAGAATGATTAATTATCAAAATCATTCTAATTACTCCCAAAATCCACCAGTGACACCTAGCAATATATAGTGGTAATCCATCAGAACTAAATATGAACCTCTCGATGTAGTTATCTGTGTGATTGAATTCTTCTATCTTGAGGCCCGATAGGATTAGGGTTAAGGTGAACTCGTCAAACCCAATATCCATCATATAAATTAATCATTCAATTCAAGTCTAATGTAAAATTCTAATAGAAACTCTTTCTATCATCTTCACGCTACCATGGCCATGGGTTTAAGGACTCAATCTTATGATTATCATAGGGCTACTCCTCATCTACCGAGGTAGATAGATCCCCTTATTGGTGCAATCCAGTTCCTACAATGAACATGCTATAGCCAACATACATCTCAGGATTCTGAATGGCTAGGAGATTGAGTTATGGTGTAGTCAAACTATAACACGCTCAAGATGAATTATCGATGCACCTCAGATCAAAGAATCAGATACACCACGGCAGCATCGAGTCAGTAATCGATGAGAAGATAGACTTTCTTATGACTACTCGAGGTGGTCATGCTCAGTGCCCTCATTCTCTAACAAGTACTAGTACTCTCGCTCTGGTGTCTCGATACCATAACTCAAGATACATCTATCCTAAGAAAGCGATCATACACCAATCTTTTTGATCGATCACCATCCGCATGATGATCCTACGGTCAAGAGTAGTTTATGAGTTAATTATGAAAATTCATGTCTTGAATTTTCAACTTTTAAAAATATGAATTATCATTACTTTTAACTCAAAGAATGTATTATAGACACTTTTAAATACACACTATAAAAAGAATAACTCATTTATTAATTTATAGTCAAAATTATAAAATTGCCCTTAGAAGTTTATTACAAGTGATAGCCAATTTGGCTTCTAGGGCACACATCTAACAAACTTCTACTTGAACTAAAGCCAATTGGCTATAAATCTAGGTTCCATGTTCTCAAGGTGGACATCGATCTTCTAATGGCTCAATGGCATTGTTAGCGGGTCAGTCGCATTATCTGCAATGTTAACTCTCTTGACCTCGACGTATCCCTTCTCGAGGTAATCGCGGATGTGGTGGTATTGCCACTCGATGTGCTTCGATTTTTGATGAGACCTCGACTCTTTAGCTAGGGCTATAGCACCATTATTATCATAGTATAGAGGGATGGCATCTAATGGCATCACTCTGAGTTCTACGGTGAACTTCTTATACCAGAACACCTCCTTTGCAACTTTCAATGTAGCGATGTACTTTGCTTCCATGGTGGAATCTGCTATCACTGTCTGCTTGAAACTTTTTCAACTGATAGCACCACCATTATAAATAAATAGACTTTCAGATGTCAACTTTCGATCATCTATATTGGATACAAAATCCGAGTCTGTACACCCCTGGACCTGGAGTTCTCCATTACCAAAGACTAGAAATATATCCTTAGTTCTTCTCAAGTACTTAAGGATATATTTCATAGAAGTCCAGTGCTCTTCACCTGGATTCGACTGATACCTGCTTGTGACACTCACTGTATGGGTAATATCAGGTCGTGTACATAGCATGGCATACATGAGGCTCTCTATTACTGAAGCATAAGGGATCTTGCTCATGCATTCAATCTCCTCAAGTGTATTTGGGTCACATCTTCTTGGAGAGATGAAGGCTATGTTTAAAGGGCACCAATCCCCTCTTGGAGTTTTCCATGCTAAATCTCTTTAGCACCTCCTCTATGTACATCTTCTGTGAGAGACCTAGCATCCTATTTGGTCTACCTCTATAGATCTTAATTCCTAGAATAAATGATGCCTCTCCTAGGTCTTAAATGGAGAATTCTTCAAACAACCATATTTTGATCATAATCAATATGAAAATATCATTCCCAATTAGGAGGATGTCATCCACGTACAGTACGAGAAAGACAACAATGCTCCTACTGATCTTTTTGAAAATATAAGGCTCCTCCTCATTCTTCATGAATCCAAATGATTTGATCACATCATTGAAACGGGCATTTCAGCTCCGAGATGCTTGCTTAAGCCCATATATGGACCTTTGTAGCTTGCAGACCTTGTGATTGGTATCACTAGATGTGTAACTCAGTGGCTATTCCATATAGATATCTTCATCTAGATATCCATTTTAGAATGCCATTTTCACGTCCATCTATCAAATTTCGTAATCAAAATAAGCTGCAACAGCAAGCAATGTGCGGATGGATTTGAGCATGGGTACTGGTAAAAAAGTTTCCTGATAGTCAATGCCTTCACACTGACTATATCCTTTCGCTATGAGCCTTGCTTTGAATGTCTCCATATTTTCGTCAGCACCTATCATTCTCTTGAAGATCCATTTACATCTAATAGGTACTATACCTTCAAGTGGATTTACCAAGGTCCAGACTTGGTTCGAGCGTATTGAGTCAATCTCTAACTTTGTTGCCTCTAACCATTTATTGGAGCTGATATTTGATATTACCTCATCATAGATTTTGGGATTATCACCATGAACCCCTTTTCTTATAAGAAATATTTTCTCTACGTCCTTTAAAATAGTACCTAAGTACCTTTCAGGTGGATGGAAAATCTTTTCTAATCTACGAGGTAGATAAGGTAGTGATTGGATTGGCTCAATCTGATTCGATTCTATAGGTTCCTTGGCTCATGGCTCTTGGAAGACTTTCTCTTCGATTCTAATCTATCTTTCGATGCCACCATCTTGGATAAACTATTTTTCAAGAAAGATGGCATGTCGACTCACAATCATATTATTATCTTTCGGAAGATAGAAATAATATTCTAATGACTCTTTAGGATATCCTATGAATCGAGCTCTAAAGGACCTAGACTCTAACTTGTCCACCTATTATCTCTTGACATGGGTTGGACAATCCTAAATTCTAAGATGACTCAGATAAGGTTTTTTACCAAGCCTATCTCATATGGTGTGGTAGGAACGAATTTAGATGGAATCTTATTCAGTAGATATATAGCGGTCAACAGACTATGTCCCCAAAGAAACTCAGGTAGGTCTATGAAGCTCATCATAGATCGAATCATATCTAATAGGGTTTGGTTTCTCCATTCTGAAATCTCGTTGAGTTAAGACATTTTAGGTGGAGTCCATTAAGAGACTATGCCATTATCTTTAAGATAGTCTAAAAATTTTCGACTAAGATATTCGCCTCCTCAATCTGATTGAAGAATCTTATTGGATTTTTTTATTTATTTTTCTACTTCAAGTCTGAATTTCTTGAACTTTTTAAAAGCTTTAGACTTGTATCGCATCAAATACATATACCCATATCGAAACAAATCATCGATAAAGGTGATAAAGTAGCTATAATTACCTCTAGCTTACACATCAAATGGACCACATACATCAGTATGTACTAGGACAAGTAGGTCTATGGCCCTTTCCCCAAGTTCCACAAAAGGAAACTTGGTCATTTTGCCATGAAGGCATGATTCATAAATCGGATATGACTCGAAAGTCAATGGACTCAATAGCCCAAATTTCTCTAATTTGTTAACCCTGTCTTCAGCTATATGACTTAGCCTAAGGTGCCAAAGATACCTATCATTTAGACTATCCCTAGGTCACTTTGATCCTATGGCATTCACGTTTTGCTCGATATTAAAAATAGAAACATCAATATATAACTGATAGGGATCATTTATAAGGAAACCACTTGCAATTTTATTTCTTTCACAAAGGATATTACAATGATCCTTAAGAAAACTAATTACATAGTCTTCCTATGCTAAACATGAAATAGAAATCAAATTTTTGCTTGCCGCAGGCACATAAAAATAGTCCCAATGTACTAAGTCTAATCCTGATGGTAATCGCAGAGGGTAGGATCCTACAGCCACAACAGCAACTCTTGCTCCATTTCCAACACGTAGGATCATCTCACTGTTAGATATATGTGCCCTAGAAGCCAAAATTGGCTGACACTTGTTATACACTTCTAGGGGCAAAATTGTAATTTTGACTATAATTAATGAAATGGATTATTTTCTATCACACATGTGTATTTAGTGTCTGTGATACATCCTTTGAGTTAATGGTAATGATAATTCATATTTTCAAGAGTTGAAAATTTAAGACATGAATAATCATTATTAACTCATAAACAGCTCCCGACCATAGGATCATCACGAGGATGGTGATTGATCCGGAAGGTTGGTGTACGATCGCTTCTCTTTAGTAGATGAGTCTTGAGTCTACGGTGTGGAGACACCAGAGCGAGAGTACAGGTACTCGTTAGAGAACGAGGGCACTGAGCGTGACCACCTCGAGTAGTCATTAGGAAGTCTACCTTCTCGTCAATGACTGACTCGATGCTGCAGTAGTGTGTCTGTCTTTGACCTGAATGCATCGGCAGTTCCACTTGAGGGTGTTATAGTTTGACTACACCATTACTGGCTCCTAGCCATATGGAACCCTGAGGTGTATGTTGGCTATGACATGTTCATTGTAGGAACTGGATTGCATCAAGATGGGATCTATCTACCTCGGTGGTAGAGGAGAGCCCTATGATGATCATGAGAATCAAGTCCGAACCCATGGCCATGAGAGTGAAATAATAGAAAGAGTTTCTATTTAGATTTTCACATGGACTCGAATCGAATGATTACATCATATGACAGAGACTAGGGTTTGACGAGTTCACCTTAACCCTAATCTGATCGGGGCTCAAGATAGAAGAACTAATCACACAGGTAGCTGCACCAAGAGGTTCGCATTCAGCTCTGATGGGTTGCCACCATATACTGCTAGGTGTCACTGGTGATTTTGGGAGCAATTAGAATGATTTAGATGATCGATCATTCTAGCTGTTCGAATCAGAAGAGTTCTGATCCATCAAAGGAGTTTCGATGATGTCTATGATAGAGATCATGACATATCCCATTACCATACAGAACTGAACCTAACTGGGTCACACAAACAAGGGTTTGAATCTGGTGATCATCAATTGAACTGATCTAGTTCAATTGATCTG